>JALPQI010002723.1:0-82500 GCA_025490895.1 Thaumatotibia leucotreta | reverse complement strand
ATGGATGGCTTCGCCCTCGACCTTGATTTCGGCGTTCGCTTGGACCCGCCAGCGTCCCCCAAGGACCATGGCTTCAGTTTTTTGAAGGGCAACGCGGAGCCCGAGAAGACGTATTCGGCTCACCATCATCTCTGTAGCCACCTCTGCCTGCCTCATAGTCTCCTTTTGCTGTCCACCCCGCACAGCCACAAGGGTATCGTCGGCATAGCACAGGGTGGTCATTCGCGGCAGTTGCGGCCCCCGGAGCACCCAGTCATATCCGAGGTTCCACAAAAGGGGTCCGAGAACGGATCCCTGTGGAACCCCGCACACCATGGCCCTTGCGCGGCGAACACCGTTCTGCTCGTAGAGCACTACCCGCCCCGTCAGGTAGTGTTCCACGACCCCTCTAATGTACTGGGGCACGCCGTGGTAACGGAGGGCCTCACCGATTACCGCGTAGGGGAGAGAGCCGAAGGCGTTGGCTATGTCAAGTGACACTGCCACTACTCCCTCCCTTTCGCCCTCGGCGAGAACCGCAAACTCCCGAAGCGCACCCACCGCATCCAGCGTTGACCGACCCCTACGAAAACCGAACTGGTTAGTGCTCAGGTTGGGGCCCATTTCCTCCAGGTGCCGCTGAATGCGCGCCGCGAGGATCCGCTCGAAGAGCTTTCCGACTTCGTCCAGCAGAACTATGGGACGGTAGCCGGCGGGGGAGTCTGGTGGACGACCCTCCTTCCTGATGAGGCATAACCGACCTTCTTTCCAGCATCTCGGAAATCGCCCTTCCCTGAGGCAGTCCTCCAGGAGAGTTCTGAGGCGGTTTCCGAGATGCTTGAGTGCCAGGAAGAGCACTTTTCCCGGCACGCCATCAGGCCCCGGCGCCTTACGGGTGGCCCTCACTTTCCCAATAGCCCATTCCATTTCCTCGTCAGTGATGGGAGGGGGCTCGGTGGGAACTATTGGATCGGCTTCCGGAGCGGCCATCACCGGTGGGACGAACTCCGGCGCTTCGGGGAAGAGACCCTCCACAACCTGCCGGAGGAGATCTGGCTCCATGGTCTCCATGGGAGAGGCGCGTTGGAGTTTATTTTGGACCATTCTATATGGTCTCCCCCATGGATCTCTGTTAAGGGTCACCAGGAACTCCTCCCAGGCCTCATTCTTCGCCGTCTGTATGGCCAGCTTAAGGGCCTTTTTGCTCTCATCCAGCGCAGTGTGGAGCAGCTCCTCTTCCTCGTCAGTATGCCTGCGTCTTCTGCACCGAGTGTACGCTCGGCGGGCAGCGTTGCAGGCTGTGCGCAGGACAGCGATCTCCGGGGTCCACCAATAGGCCTGACGTTTACCCTTGAAGGGCCGGGCACGAGGCATGGACGCATCGCAAACCGCCGTCAGCGATGTCCGGAACTGGGCCGCCCTCTCGTCAATGCCTCTTTGAGCTGGTGGGGGACTGTTCCACGCCTCCATGATGGCAGCCTCTTCCGCCATTTCCCGATCTAGGCGTGTCATGGACCATCTTGGGAACTGAGACCTCTGGCTGCCGGGTCCACTTGGAGTGCTTCCCCCTAGCCTGGAGACCCTCATACGGATATACAAGTGATCCGAGAGGGTCTCCACGTCCCGGACAACTCGCCATTCGGCAACGCGCGCAGCAACGGTCGGGGATGCAAACGTGACGTCAATGATGGATCCCCCATTTCTGCGGACGCACGTCTGCGCGTTGCCGTGGTTAAGGACGACCAATCCGAGCGCCGCCGCCCAGCTCTCCACTTCTGCGCCTCTTAGGTCAGTGTTAGGGCAACCCCATGCACGGCTCTTGGCATTGAGGTCTCCCATTAGGAGGATGGGTGTCTGGCCAGCCCCTCTCACCACCCCCTCAAGGTCCTCCAGAAACCTTTCGAAGGCGTCGAAAGGCGGAATGGGTGAGAAGTAAGCCGACACGACCACAATTCCTCCCCACTTCGCGGCCACGTACCCCAACCCCCTTTTGGTGCCTACCAGGGTCTCCCCGGTCGCTGGGACTACTAATGCAGCTTTATTATCGGTAGACCCTAGCCAGTTGGCCCGTGGGAGGACGGTATATGGCTCCGACACTGCGGCCAGCGCAACATCCCACTCCGCAAGGTTCTGCATGAGCAGGTCTTGTGCCCGCGCGGAGCGCCCGATGTTGCACTGCAGCACCTCCTTAAAAATTTGGTGAGGGTGTGCTGGCATTACACGTCCATCACGATTTCCTCCGGGGGGCTACTGGCTCCGATCTCTTGTGCTACGGGGGCCTTGTTTCCACCTCTGCTAGGTACGACTCCTTTAGCCTTTGGGGGATTGCAGCTGAAGCCACCCATCCTGTGCCCCGCTGGCCGTTTCGCCTGATGGCAGACAGCGCAGAAGGCATTGCCTTTGCAGTCAGCCGCTCGGTGCCCTGGCTTGCTGCAGTGGAAGCAGAGATCACGCCTCTCCGTTGGACATGGGCACGTAGCCCTGGTGTGACCAATACCTAGGCATTTATAGCACCTAAGTGCTTCCGCTTCAAGTGCCCTTATCTTGGCAACAGACCACCCGATCTTGAGTTTCTTTTTTGCTGCCACTTTGCTTGCCGCTTCGATGGGGCATTGGATTAGGGTCGAGCCAAGACCGCTGTATCCCAAGCTGATTTTCCCTACCCTGACATCGGCTGAAGCACAACCCCCCTCGTCCGCGATCGCCCTAGCAACTGCTTCCACGGTGGCCGTTTCGTCTAATTCGGTCACACGGAGACGCGCCAACTTTACGGGCCTGTATATTCGGGCCGTATCTCCAATCACCGCTACCAGGCGCTCTTTTAGAGCTTCGGCGGTGTGGCCGTTGTCCGGGCCCGCAACCTCAAGAATGCGGGCCCCATCCGCGGTCCTCCTCATTCGGACGCTCTCGAGGCCAACCTCAGCCAGCTGGAATGCTTGGGTGGCTCTCATCATTACAGAGGCGTACGATTCCGTAGTCTCAGGCTTGAGAGCCACCACCACTGCCGCTGTTTTAGGCACAGCGAGTTTTTTCTTGGCCACCGGGGACGGTTTCTTCGACGGCAGCTTTGCCGGGGAGGGAGCATGGGCGGCTTTCTTTTGCTTCCTCCGCTGCTTACGGCTCCCTGCCTTTGTCCATTCCTGCCCCTTAGTCACCGGCGGTGGTGGTGGGGGCGGCTGTGGAATCGTCTTATTGACCCTCTTAGTTTGGGGGGCGGGGGAGGAAACTCCACCTGACTCCTGTAGTGCCCGCCTAGTGGCCGCTCTCCGCTGGTTACGGACAGGCGCTGACCTCGCAGGAGGCATAAGAGTGGACCCTGAAGTTGGTGAGCACGTCTCTGCCGCTATAGGGGCAGGGGAAAGATCAGGCAGTGGGGTCCAGGGATCGTCTAACAAAGGGGCCGACGTGGTCGCAGAGGCAGCCGCTGCAGCTTTCTTACGGTCCGCCGCTAATGGCGGACGAAGAGGCGGCTCCGGAGGAAGGCGGCTCTTTATTTCCTCTATCCGGGCATTAACCATATTCCCAATAGAGTCATGCAGATTCCTGGACAAGTCCTTTTTAAATTCTGCCAAGGCCTGCGTTACCGCCCCCAGCATGGCATCGCCAGCGGTGATGGTTGGAACTGGACTCGGCGTTGGGACCTGTTTCTTGCCTCGCTCAGAGAAGGCCTTTCTGAGTGCCTTTACTTCAGCAGCGGCATGCTCCAGTTCTTCTTTGAGCCTTTTATTATTGGCTCTTAGGACTTTCATCTCCTCGCTTTCCTCTATTGTGCCCATGGAGTTCATAGCGTCGATGATTTCGTTGCATTTACTGTAAATGCGTCCACGAATCGTCCCCTTCAGGTTGAGTGATTTCTTAACATACTCAATGACTGTTTTTGCTGCCTTACGCGCTACGTCTGCAACATCTCCATCCGCTGCTGGGGATATCCTCCCGTCAGTTGGGCTCTCATCAGGCAACTCTTCCAGGTCTGACGTGATTTCCACGATCTGTTCCCTCGCCACAGGGAAAGCCAGTTTGTAAGGCTCTGCGGACGCAGAGAGGTCCACTTTCTTAATGAGGCTTTTGGCCTTGGTACTCCCTCTGTATGTTACCGAAGCCTTAGATTTCATTATGCCCGCCTGTGGTCCTCGGGTCTTGCCTAGCTTTCCACCTCTACGGGCGGTATTTATTTTAGGCATGTGATCGGCCAGATATGTGTCCTCGTCCGGGTTGTGGACCCTTTTTTGGGCCGGCTGCCTTTTTTGGTCCCTCTCTTCGCGATTCTCCATCGCGTCTTCGGAGTCCGCGTCCTGAGAGAGACGCCGTACTCTCTGCGTTGCTCGCTCTTTCACGGCCGACTCCGGCCTCCGATCCCTCTGCGAGACATCAACGACATTATCGTCGTTCCTCGCTGGCAGGCCCTGAGAAGGGCCGTTTTCAGGTTGGCCCTGAGAAGGGCCGTTTTCAGGCTGGCCCTGAGAAGGGCCGTTTTTGGGTTGGCCCTGAGAAGGGCCGTTTTGGGTTTTTTTCCTATAAGTTTCCATAAAATTCCCACGAGTAGGGTGACGTTGGCTGCACTCTGGTCAGAGAACCCCAGTAACCAGAGTGCCCCTATTACGCTGCAGGGTCGGGCGGTACTGCAGGTTGGTGCACTAGCGACTGACTCCACCTCAGCCATGCATCTTCTCACGGTGCACCGCGCTTAAGATTGGGGGTAATTTTTTATAGAGGTTTTCTTCCTCGCGGCCCGGCCGGTTAAGGCAAGGCCCCCGGTGCTCAGTACGAGCAACGGGTTGGTCCGGCGTCGACTAAGAGTCGAGTGCACCTGGCACATCACCGCACCCGTCGCCTCCATTTCTGGAGCGACCCGCACTTCAATTTTTAATGTGGTTTTATTCCACAGCCACTCAACCCGGCATTAAGCCCACGCAGGAGAAGACTCGACTGCAACCGCCTGTGGCTGGTATTCGCAGAGGGAAGATAGCAAACGCGCAACTGAGCGGCTATCCTCCCCCTCCCAGGGTGCACCACGAGGAGGAACCAGCCCTGCACCCCACCTAACTCAGACCTAACCTAACTCAGACCTAACCTAACTCAGACCTAACCTAACTCAGACCTAACCTAACTCAGACCTAACCTAACTCAGACCTAACCTAACTCAGACCTTTTTTTTTTTTTTTTTTTTTGTTGACGCAGGGGAGAAATGCTGTTTATGCACCGTCACCCCCAGGCCGGGGAAGCCCATTGGGGGGTGGTGTGTGGGACTCGCTCCTCCCGTAACCCCCTCTGACCGCTCAGAGGGAGGGGAGGAGAATACCCACTAAAAAACCCCTGCGGCGTCACCCGCATTGTCGTTTATGGGGGCGCCATGGGATCGCTCTCGCATTCGACCACGACGCCCCCCGACTGCCCGCCCGGCAGGCCGGGCACCCGCGCCAAGGAGAGGAGGTCAGGACGCAACTGACTCTCCTCCCAGACGTGTAGGGCCGTGCAATGTGGTCCCCTAGTCCACTGGCCCTACGGGGGGGAGGTATCTAGCTGGTTGCTAGGGCAAATCGCCTACGTCTCCCCCCTCTCCGCCTACGCCTGATTGGGTGCGCTCCCATATCTTCCTCGCGCGCCCTCTCGTTGGCCTCCTTTTGTGACATTACGTTCTCACAGAAGGAGGCCACTGCGTTCCAATCTGATTCGCTGCGTACCATGCAGGCCACGATATTGTGCAGCGAGGCATCTCTAGTGTTAAGGAGCGTCATAAGTTGGAGACGCTCCTGCTCCCACATCGGGCACACTGCCAGTGTGTGCTCCGCTGTGTCATCACCATGACCGCACTCGTGACAGTGCGGTGTGGGCTCCCGCTGTATGCTGTGCAGGTAGTGACCAAAGCACCCATGGCCGGTCACTACCTGCGTCATTCGATATCTCATTGAGCCAAATCTCCTATCCAGCCATTCATTGAATGAGTGGAGGAGTGCCCCTACAGTGCGGATTCCGTAGGGGGAGTCCTCCAGCTCATTCTTCCATCTTTCTCGCATACGCCTCTCAGTCGTGCGTTGTGCTGCCCGCATCTCTTCCAGTGGCAGCGGGGGGACCCCATTTCTCCGAGCCACCACTCTTTCATTATGCCTATCTGCCAGCATTTTCGCATCTAGCTCCCACGGTGGAGTGCATGCTATGAGGCAGGCAGCTGCATGCGAAACCGTGGTGTATGCCCTTGTCATACGTTGGGCCACCACCCGCTGCGGTCTCCGGAGAAGGGCTCGAGTTTTGTCCGTGAGGCGCTCCGCCCAGATTGGTGCGCCATAGAGCGCCATACTCCTTATCACTCCGGCGTATAGGCGTCGGCAAGGGGTGTTCGGTCCGCCCACATTCGGTAGCAACTTTGCCAGTGCCATGGCGGCGCCCACTAGCCGAGGAGCCATCTGTTTAAAATGCTCCTCGAAGTTCCAGCGTCGGTCCAGATAGAGACCCAGGTACTTTATGTGACTCTTTATCTGGACCGCTTCCCCCGACACTGGGAGCGTCTGCCCGGCACGTATGACCCAGCCTCTGCCCCCGAACACTATGGCCTCTGTTTTATGCAGGGCCACTTTCAGCCCTAGCATACCAATCCGGGTGACCGTCATTTCTGTAGCAACGGCAGCTCGTCTGCAAACTTCCTTCAATTCTTTTCCTCGCACAGCCACCATCGTATCATCCGCGTAGCAGATGGTGGTCATGCGGGGAAGCTGCACGCCTCGGTTGACCCAGTCGTACCCCAAATTCCAAAGTAAGGGCCCCAGAACTGAGCCTTGTGGGACTCCGCAGCCTACATCCCAAGCTACTTTGTGCCCTTCGTTGTTGGAGTAGAGCACCACCCGCCCGGTCAGGTAGTGCTCCACAATCCGCCTTAAATATGTGGGTACTTGGTGGTAGCGCAGGGCCTCCTGGATAACGCTGTAAGGGAGCGTTCCGAATGCGTTGGCGATATCCAAGGATACCGCCACCACTCCCTCCCCTCTTTTCTTTGCATATTCGTCAAAATCCTTGAGGGCGTTCAGAGCATCTACAGTGGAACGCCCTGCGCGGAACCCGTATTGCCGGTCGTTCAAATTCGGACCCGTGTCTGCGAGGTGTTTTAGGATCCTGCCAGCTAGAATCCTTTCCAACATCTTTCCTGCTTCGTCCAGGAGGACCAACGGACGGTATCCCGATGGGGAGTCGGCAGGACGACCCTCTTTTCTCAACAGGCACAGACGCCCCTCTTTCCAGCAGCCCGGGAACTGTCCATCTCGTAGGCAGTCGTCGAAAATGGATCTAAGGCGGAGTCCGAGGTGTTTAAGAGCTACTGTTAGGACCCTTCCTGGCACTCCGTCTGGCCCTGGTGCTTTTTTGCTGCCTTTTAGTTTAAAGACGGCCTTGAACATTTCGGCATCTGTGACCGGCGGAGCTTCAGGAGGCCCCTCTGGTTCCGCTGTGGGCAGAGACATAACCGGGGGATCAAATATTGGTGCCGGCGGGAAAAGCCCCTCTACTACGCGCGCGAGTAGTTCCTGGTCCATGGATTCCATTGGGGGGGCGTGTTTGAGCTTATTTCGTACCCGCTTGTACGGTCTCCCCCAAGGGTCCCTGTCCAAGGAGGCAAGGAACTCCTCTCGCGCTTCGTCTTTCTTTTTGGCAATAGCCGAGGAGAGAGCCTTTTTAGCTTCCGAAAGGACGCCACGAAGCCGCATTTCTTCATCCGCTGTGTGTCTGCGGCGTCTACACCTCGTGTAGTTGCGCCTGGCTGCATTACTGGTGGCACGCAGCGTGGCGATCTCCTCGGTCCACCAATAAACTTGTTTCCTCGCCGGCAACCGTTTCGATCTGGGCATGGAAGCATCGCATACGCGCGTGAGACTGTTTTGGAAATTCTTAGCCCGCTCTTCGATTCCCATATCGGCCCCAGGGGGCGCATTCCAGGCCTCTATCATAGCAGCTTCCTCGGCCATGTCTCGGTCCAATTTTGCCAGAGTCCATCTAGTAAAGCAGCCTTGTCTACTTCCTGGGGGGGCAGTTGGACGCCCTCCTTGACCGCATGATATCCTCATTGTAATGTACTGGTGGTCGGAGAGCGTTTCCACATCTTTTAATACCTTCCAGTCGTCGATTCGTGCAGCAATAGTCGGGGAGGCCAGCGATATATCCACTATGGATCCTCCCTGCCATCTCACGCACGTGTGCACGTTGCCTTGATTAAGAACCACAAGGTCCATTGCAGCCACCCAATCAGTGAGGCTTGTACCTCTTGTGTCAGTGATGGGAGAGCCCCAGGCCGCGCTTTTGGCATTTAAGTCTCCTAGGATCATCACTGGCCGAGGGGCAGACCTTCTGGTTACCTCTGAGAGTTTTTCCAGGAATTGTTCGAATTCTCGGAGTGGCTTGTTCGGAGAGAAGTAGACACCAATTACTATTATGTCTCTCCATTCCACCGCCGAGAATCCCTCTCCTCTGTTTTTGCGAACAATTGGTGGAAATCCTCCTACTGCCGGTACCATTATAGCCACCCTGTTGTCGGTTGATCCGGCCCAGTTTGGCTGAGGGGGAATGTAGTAGGGTTCGGCTACAGCTGCAATGCTAATGTTTTGCTCCGCAATTGTCTGCATAAGCAGGTTCTGGGCCCCAGCACAGTTGTTGAGGTTGCACTGGAGGACATTCATTTGCCTTGGGTGTGCTGGCATTTATGTGTCCATTGTGTCCTCCGCAGTGGCCGGCTGAGAGGCCGGGACGCTTGGCGCCCTAGTAGCTGGCGTCGCCAAGACAGGGACTTTTGTGCTCTTGGTGGGGGGCGGCTTGCATGACAGCCCCCTCATGACATGTTTTGCCGGCAGTTTGGCTTGAAAGCACACGGCACAGAAAGGAGTTGCAGCTGTGCATGCCGCTGCTCTGTGTCCGGGCTGACTGCAGCGGAAACACAAATCGCCCCTCTCAACCTGCGATGGGCAAGTTGCCCGTGTGTGGCCAGTGCCCAGACATTTGTAGCACCTAATGGGCTCCGGTGCTATGGCACGGACCCTAACAGACGACCAGCCTATGGTGATCCGACCTGCTTTTAGAAGGGCGTTCACTGCAGTGATTGGGCAGCGCACGATCACAGATCCACTTATGTCTCTGACATTACGTATTTCCCCCACTTTGACACTGGCAGGATCGCATCCGCCCACCCTGGTCACTGCTTCAAGGATCGCCTCCTTGGTCGTCGTCTCGTTCAGGCCGTCGATACATAGGCCTCCCATCTTGACAGGGCAATATACACGGGCCACATTTCCCACTGCCTCCTCCAGTTTTTCCCTGAGGGCGTTGGCCGCCCTGCCATCATCGCCTCCTGGGACCTCGATGACCCTAGCGCCATCAGCAGACTTTTTGACCCGGACGTGAGCAAGGCCTATTTCTCCTAGGTTTACGGCATTCGTGGCCTTGGTCATTACCGACAGGTATGTTTCCTCCGATCCGGGTTTCAAAGCCACCACAACCGCGGCGGTTTTAGGGACAGGCAGAGCTTTACTTACCAGTTTAGCCTGTGTCGGGGCAGCAGGCTTCACGATTCTAGGCTTCTTTTTCCTCTTGACCACCTCCGTCCATGAAGGTTCTTTGGGCGGGGGTGGCGGCGGTGGGGGCACCGTCGGTCGGCCGGCTTTGGGTGTAGGTTTGGATGCGGGCGGCTTTGATGGAGCTGGTTGGGTCGACCTTTCTTTCCGGGGTTTCGGTACCTTCCCCCGGGTTGCTCTCGTTGCTGGGCATGGCTCCGTAGGTTGTGCCACTTCCTGCCTATGTTCCACATCTGGCGCTTTGTTCCGCGCAGCCGCAAGTGGGGGCCGAAGGATCGGTTCTGGGGGCAGGCGTTTTTCCATCTCACCGAGACGGACGTTGACCATGTTCCCCACAGACACATGGATCTCCTTTTTGAGCTCCTCTTTGAATGAAGCCATAGCTCTCGTTATGGCATCTTCAATCACATTTCCCTGTTCCGATTGCGGCTGAGGTACATTTTGCCGCTCTGAGAAGGCCCTTCGCAGGGCTTTAGTCTCCGCCTGGAGTTGCGCCAATTGTTGCGCCATCCTCGTGCGGTCAGCTTTGAGCGCTCGAATCTCATCTGATTCGTCTCTTGTCCGCAGGTCGTCCATAGCCTCCACAATTTCTCGGCAAGCTGCGTTTATTTGCCCCCAGATTTTGCCTTTGAGGTTGCCTGATTTTGCCGCCTGCTCATAAATTATTTCGGCTGCTCTCTTGGCTTGCTCAATCGGGTCTTTGTAAGCTTCTTCCCCTAGAGGGCTACGCTCCCGGTATCCGGCATTGGTCTCGTCCCTTTCTGTCCTCTTGTTGTGATCTTCCTCGTCACTGTCTACCTGGAAGTCTTGAGACTCAAACGCCTTCAGTTGGGCCTTCGCCTTAGCTATGCCCGTGTGAGCCCCAGGTGGTCCTCTGCCTCGCCTCGCTGAGCTCATTTTGGGTTGCACTTCTGGCCCTTCAGCATCGGGTTGAAGACACCTTTTTTCCGCTTTACTTATGTCCCCTGGGACTGTGCCCTCAGTATCTTCTGATTCGAACTCAGAATTGGAGTCCGAGGGTATTACGTCCAGAAGGCGAGGAGGCTGTTTACTCTGTCGCTGAGATCGGGCTTTAGTGCCTAGAATCGTCTTCGGGAAGGCGATTTTGATACCGCTCGAAGACCGGGTTTCAGCGAGTTCTCCGCTTTCAGTTTCTTCCTCCATATCGACATCCTTGTCCTTCTTGCCCCTTGCATTGCGTGTTGAGGGACTTCCTCCTCTCAGTCTCAGTATGCTCTTAGTTGAGCATATGTCCGCATAAGTGTGGTCCTGAAAAGGACCGTTTTCAGTTTGGCCCTGAGAAGGGCCGTTTGAAGTTTTGTTTTTTAATATTTGTGCCATTATATTTTTGTTCCCACGAGAATGGGTCGATAGTTGCACTGCCGGGTGACGCCCATTCCGGACAGCGGGCTACATACTACAGAGGTCGCCTGGTATCTGTAGGTTTTAACGACTTCGCTGTCGGGTTTTATAGGGTTTTCCTTCCCGCGGGCCGGCCAACTAAGGCAAGCCCTCCGAGCCGCAAGCACTTCCCGTACCCCATAGCGCCAGAGATGGGGGTCGTTGGGAGAGTACTGCGGGTTGCGGGATTCAAGGGATGCTGGCGTGAACACCCCTGCGTGGGTTCGTTAAAACCCACTTACTCCACGACCAATGGCATGAACCATTCTTCGACCGCTAGGCCCAATGGCCTTCTCCTTGACTCGGCATTGAAGCCCACGCGGGAGTCCACTGGACTCAACCGCAACCGCCTGTGGCTGGTATTCGCAGAGGGAGGATAGCAAGCGCGCAACTGAGCGGCTATCCTCCCCCTCCCAGGGTGCACCACGAGGAGGAACCAGCCCTGCACCCCAACCTAACTCAGACCTAACCTAACTCAGACCTAACCTAACTCAGACCTAACCTAACTCAGACCTAACCTAACTCAGACCTAACCTAACTCAGACCTAACCTAACTCAGACCTAACCTAACTCAGACCTAACCTAACTCAGACCTAACCTAACTCAGACCTAACCTAACTCAGACCTAACCTAACTCAGACCGTTTTTTTTTTTTTTTTTTTTTTGTTGACGGAGTGGAGAATGCATTTACGCATCCCCCCCTGGTCGCGGGTAGACCGTGCAATGGGGGGGTATGTGGGACTCGCCGCTCTCGGGTCCCTCTCCTGCGAGAGGGGGAGAGCCTAGCCCTACCCACTAGAACTCCACTCCGGCGTTTCTCCCTCTGAGCCGTTTTCGAAGGCGCCATGGGATCGCGAACATGTCACCATGACGCCCTCCGGCGGCCCCGGCCAAGTGCCAGGGCACCCGCACTATGGAGGGCGAGACCGAAACGCTTGGTCTCGCCCCCGACAACGTCGTGTGTGGGGCCGTGCAATGCGGGTCCCGTAACCGCTGGCCCCACTAGGGGTCTAGGCGTAGAAAATTTCTTCGCCTTCGACCCCGTTGTCTGCGTCGCATGGGCGGGGCATCTGGTGCCGCCTCGCGCTCGCGCTCCGCCGTCTCCTTCTGCAGCATCACTCGTTCGCAGAAGGAGGCTACCGCCTCCCAGTTCCTCTCGCTGCTCAGCATCGATGTGACGATGGCGTGCAGCGAGAGGTCCCTCAGCCCCGTGTCGGCAACGAGAGCCGTTCTTTCGACGACCCAGCGATTGCACTCTTCTAGAGTGTGCTGGGCCGTGTCCTCCGGCGCTCCGCACTCTGGGCACTCGGGCCCCGGCTCCCTCCCAATCCTGTGCAGGTATTGCCCAAAGCATCCGTGCCCGGACAACACCTGCGTCATGTGGTAGGTCAGGGTTCCCCTCTTCCTTTGCACCCACTTGTCCATGCTTGGAAGGATAGCGGCTATGGTTTGAAGACCATAGGGGCTATCCTCCAAAGCATCCCTCCACTTCCTTTGCAGGCGCTCTGCCGCTGCCCGCTCCATCCTCTCCCCTTCTTCCGGGTCGGGAGGCTCGTTTGCCCTTCGTGCCTCTGCCCTCCGCCGGTATCTTTCCGCCTGTATCTCAGCGTCCAGCTCCCACGGCGGGGTGCCAGCCAAAAGGCACACCGCGGCATAGGCCGTGGTGCGGTAGGCCCTCGACATCCTTTGTGCCACCACCTTCTGCGGGCGACGGAGCAGGCGCTTAGCACGCTCGTTCAGCCGGTCGGCCCAAACGGGTGCTCCATAGAGAGCCATACTTCGCACTACCCCCGCGTATAAACGCCTGCATGGGGCGTTCGGGCCTCTCAGATTCGGCAGCAGGCGACTCAGTGCCGAGGCAGCTCCAACTAGACGGGGCGCTAATTTGGCAAAGTGCTCCTCGAACTTCCACCCTCTGTCCAGGACGAGGCCCAAGTACTTTATGTGGGCCCCGACTTGGATGGCTTCACCCTCGACCTTGATCTCCGCGTTGGCCGGCACCCTCCAACGTCCTCCGAGGACCATGGCTTCGGTTTTCTGAAGGGCGACCCGGAGCCCGAGGAGACGTATGCGGCTCACTGTCAGCTCTGTTGCCACCTCTGCCTGCCTCATGACCTCCTTTGGCTTCCCCCGCACGGCCACAAGCGTGTCGTCGGCATAGCACAGGGTGGTCATTCGCAGCAGTTGCGGCCCCCGGAGCACCCAGTCATATCCGAGGTTCCACAAAAGGGGTCCGAGAACGGATCCCTGTGGAACCCCGCACTCCATGGCCCTTGCGCGGCGAACACCGTTCTGCTCGTAGAGCACTACCCGCCCCGTCAGGTAGTGTTCCACGACCCCTCTAATGTACTGGGGCACGCCGTGGTAACGGAGGGCCTCACCGATTACCGCGTAGGGGAGAGAGCCGAAGGCGTTGGCTATGTCAAGTGACACTGCCACTACTCCCTCCCTTTCGCCCTCGGCGAGAACCGCAAACTCCCGAAGCGCACCCACCGCATCCAGCGTTGACCGTCCCCTACGAAAACCGAACTGGTTAATGCTCAGGTTGGGGCCCATTTCCTCCAGGTGCCGCTGGATGCGCGCCGCGAGGATCCGCTCGAAGAGCTTTCCGACTTCGTCCAGCAGAACTATGGGACGGTAGCCGGCAGGGGAGTCTGGTGGACGACCCTCCTTCCTGATGAGGCATAACCGACCTTCTTTCCAGCATCTCGGAAATCGCCCTTCCCTGAGGCAGTCCTCCAGGAGAGTTCTGAGGCGGTTTCCGAGATGCTTGAGGGCCAGGAAGAGCACTTTTCCCGGCACGCCATCAGGCCCCGGCGCCTTACGGGTGGCCCTCACTTTCCCAATAGCCCATTCCATTTCATCGTCAGTGATGGGAGGGGGCTCGGTGGGAATTATTGGATCGGCTTCCGGAGCGGCCATCACCGGTGGGACGAACTCTGGCGCTTCGGGAAAGAGACCCTCCACAACCTGCCGGAGGAGATCTGGCTCCATGGTTTCCATGGGAGAGGCACGTTGGAGTTTATTTCGGACCATTCTATATGGTCTCCCCCATGGGTCTCTGTTAAGCGTCACCAGGAACTCCTCCCAGGCCTCATTCTTCGCCGTCTGTATAGCCAGCTTAAGGGCCTTTTTGCTTTGATCCAGCGCGGTGTGGAGCAGCTCCTCTTCTTCGTCAGTGTGCCGGCGTCTCCTGCATCGAGTGTACGCCCGACGGGCAGCGTTGCAGGTTGTACGCAGGACGGCGATTTCCGGAGTCCACCAATAGACCTGCCGTTCGCCCTTAAAAGGCCGGGCACGAGGCATGGACGCATCGCAAACCGCCGTCAGCGATGTCCGGAACTGGGCCGCCCTCTCTTCAATGCCTCCTTGAGCGGGTGGGGGACTGTTCCACGCCTCCATAATGGCAGCCTCTTCCGCCATTTCCCGGTCTAGGCGTGCCATGGACCATCTCCGGAACTGAGATTTATCACTGCCGGGTCCAACTGGAGTGCTTCTCTGTAGCCTGGAGACCCTCATACGAATGTACAAGTGATCCGAGAGGGTCTCCACGTCCCGGACAACTCGCCAGTCGGCAATACGCGCCGCAATTGTCGGGGATGCAAACGTGACATCAATGACGGATCCCCCATTTCTGCGGACGCACGTTTGTATGTTGCCGCGATTGAGGACGACCAATCCGAGCGCCGCCGCCCAGCTCTCCACTTCTGCGCCTCTCAGGTCAGTGTTAGGGCAACCCCATGCACGGCTCTTAGCATTGAGGTCTCCCATTAGGAGGATGGGTGTCTGGCCAGCCCCTCTCACCACCCCCTCAAGATCCTCCAGAAACCTTTCGAAGGCGTCGAAAGGCGGAATGGGGGAGAAGTAAACCGACACGACAACCATTCCTCCCCACTTTGCAGCCACGTACCCCTGTCCCCTTCCGGTGCCAACAAGGATCTCTCCCGTCGCTGGGCCTACCAACGCTGCCTTGTTGTCGGTAGACCCTAGCCAGTTGGGCCGTGGGAGGACGGTATAAGGCTCTGACACTGCGGCCAGCGCAACATCCCACTCCGCAAGGTTCTGCATGAGCAGGTCTTGTGCCCGCGCGGAGCGACCGATGTTGCACTGCAGGACCTCTTTAAAACTTTGATGAGGGTGTGCTGGCATTACCCGTTCATCATGATTTCCTCCGGGGGGCTACCGGCTACCGTGGCTTGTGCCTCGAGGGCCTTGTTTCCACCTCCACCAGGTACAACTCCTTTCGCCTTTGGGGGATTGCAGCTGAAGCCACCCATCCTGTGCCCCGCTGGCCGTTTCGCCTGGTGACAGACCGCGCAGAAGGCTTTGCTTTTGCAGTCAGCCGCTTGGTGACCCGGTTTGCTGCAGCGGAAGCAAAGGTCACGCCTTTCAACTTGAGATGGGCACGTAGCCCTGGTGTGGCCAGTACCTAGGCATTTATAACACCTAAGTGCCTCCGTCTCAAGTGCCCTTACCTTGGCAACAGACCACCCTATCTGGATCTTCTTTGCTGCCACCTTACTTGCCACTTCGATGGGGCATTGAATTAGGGTCGAGCCAAGACCATTAAAACCAAAGCTGATTTTCCCCACCCTGACGTCGGCTGGTGCACAGCCCCCCTCGTTTGCGATAGCCCTAGCAACTGCGTCTGTGGTGGCAGTTTCGTCCAGCTCGGTGACACGGAGACGCGCCATCTTTATGGGCCTGTAGACTCGGGCCGCGTCTCCTATTGCCGCTATCAAGCGCTCTTTCAGAGCTTCGGCGGTGCGGCCGTTGTCCGTCCCGGCAACCTCAAGAATGCGGGCCCCATCCGCGGTCCTCTTCATTCTGACGCTGTCGAGGCCAACCTCAGCCAGCTGGAATGCTTGGGTGGCTCTCAGCATTACAGAGGCATAAGACTCCGTAGCCTCTGGCTTGAGAGCCACCACCACAGCCGCTGTTTTAGGCACAGCAAGTTTCTTCTTCTTGGCTACCGGGGACGACTTTTTCGGCGGTAGCTTGGCCGGAGCGGAAACATGGGCGGCTTTCTTTTGCCTCCTACGCTGTTTACGGCTCCCTGCTTTCGTCCATTCCTGCTCCTTAGTCACCGGTGGTGGTGGTAGCAGCGGCGGCTGCGGAGCCGTCTTGTTGGCCCTCTTCGTTCGGGGAGCAGGGGGGGGAACTCCGCCTAGCTCCTGTCGTGCACGCCTGGTGGCCGCTTTCTGTCGCTTTGGGACAGGGGCAGGCCTCGCGGGAGGCATCAAAGTGGATCCCGATGTTGCTGAGCGCGTCTCTGCCGCTACAGGGGCAGAGGAAAGATCAGGCAGTGGGGTCCAGGGGTCGTCTGGCAAAGGAGCCGGCGTGGTCGCAGCGGCGGCCGATGCGGCTTTTTTGCGATCTGCCGCTAATGGCGGGCGAAGAGGTGGCTCCGGAGGAAGGCGGCTCCTTATTTCCTCTATCCGCGTATTGACCATACTTCCTATGGACTCATGCAGATTCTTGGACAAGTCCTCTTTAAATTTGGCCAAGGCCTGCGTTACCGCCCCCAGCATGGCATCGCCAGCGGTGATGGTTGGCACTGGACTCGGCGTTGGGACCTGCTTCTTGCCACGCTCAGAAAAGGCCTTTCTGAGTGCCTTGACTTCGGAAGCGGCATGCTCCAGCTCTTCTTTGAGCCTTTTGTTATTTGCTCGAAGGACCTTTATCTCATCACTTTCCTCTTTTGTGCCCATGGAGTTCATGGCCTTGATAATTTCGTGGCACTTATTATAGATACGTCCACGAATTGTCCCCTTTAGGTTCAGTGATTTCTTAACGTATTCGATCACTGTTTGTGCTGCCTTACGCGCCACGTCGGCAACATCTCCGTCCGCTGCTGGGGATATCCTCCCGTCAGTTGGGCTTTCGTCAGGCAACTCTTCGAGGTCCGACGTGATTTCGACAATATGTTCCCTCGTCACGGGGAAGGCCAGTTTATAGGGCTCTGCGGACGCAGAGAGGTCCACTTTCTTAATAAGGTTTTTGGCCTTTGTACTCCCTCTATACGCTACCGAGGCCTTGGACTTCATTATACCCGCCTGAGCTCCACGGGTCTTGCCCGTCTTTCCGCCTCTGCGGGCGGTGTTTATCTTCGGCATGTGTTCAGCCAGAATTGTGTCGTCTTCCGGATTGCGTACCCTTTTTTGGGCCGACTGTCTATGTTGGTCCCTCTCTTTCTCACAATGTACCATTGTGTCTTTGGAGTCCGTGTCCTGAGAGAGACGCCGCACTCTCTGCCTTGACCGCTCCTCTAAGGCCAGATCCGGACTCCGATCCCTCTGCGAGACATCAACGACATTAGTCTTATTAGGTAGTCTGGTGTAATTGGAAGCACGTTGGACCGGCAATCCAGAGGAAGCGGGTTCGAATCCCGTGACGACCAGAGTCTTTCGCAGTTGATTTTTTCTATGGTAAGCACATCTGTTACGACATTGTGGGATTATCCGCATTGTAAAAAAGTAACACCAACATCAATTTGTTTAATTATAAAACAAATTGATGTTTCCTAATCATGAATTGATTACAGCGCCCTCTATAGCAAATTCAACGCAACGGAGAGTTGTCGAGTTTGCGGACGATTGTGGTAGACACACGTCTTTGAGTGGCTTAAGGTTGTAGTACCTTCGAAACACTACGTACAGATGTCGCTAGTGATTAGCTTCACAATACCATTGACTAAATTCGCTGTGATCGACGGAAGGTAGTCTGGTGTAATTGGAAGCACGTTGGACCGGCAATCCAGAGGAAGCGGGTTCGAATCCCGTGACGACCAGAGTCTTTCGCAGTTGATTTTTTCTATGGTAAGCACATCTGTTACGACATTGTGGGATTATCCGCATTGTAAAAAAGTAACACCAACATCAATTTGTTTAATTATAAAACAAATTGATGTTTCCTAATCATGAATTGATTACAGCGCCCTCTATAGCAAATTCAACGCAACGGAGAGTTGTCGAGTTTGCGGACGATTGTGGTAGACACACGTCTTTGAGTGGCTTAAGGTTGTAGTACCTTCGAAACACTACGTACAGATGTCGCTAGTGATTAGCTTCACAATACCATTGACTAAATTCGCTGTGATCGACGGAAGGTAGTCTGGTGTAATTGGAAGCACGTTGGACCGGCAATCCAGAGGAAGCGGGTTCGAATCCCGTGACGACCAGAGTCTTTCGCAGTTGATTTTTTCTATGGTAAGCACATCTGTTACGACATTGTGGGATTATCCGCATTGTAAAAAAGTAACACCAACATCAATTTGTTTAATTATAAAACAAATTGATGTTTCCTAATCATGAATTGATTACAGCGCCCTCTATAGCAAATTCAACGCAACGGAGAGTTGTCGAGTTTGCGGACGATTGTGGTAGACACACGTCTTTGAGTGGCTTAAGGTTGTAGTACCTTCGAAACACTACGTACAGATGTCGCTAGTGATTAGCTTCACAATACCATTGACTAAATTCGCTGTGATCGACGGAAGGTAGTCTGGTGTAATTGGAAGCACGTTGGACCGGCAATCCAGAGGAAGCGGGTTCGAATCCCGTGACGACCAGAGTCTTTCGCAGTTGATTTTTTCTATGGTAAGCACATCTGTTACGACATTGTGGGATTATCCGCATTGTAAAAAAGTAACACCAACATCAATTTGTTTAATTATAAAACAAATTGATGTTTCCTAATCATGAATTGATTACAGCGCCCTCTATAGCAAATTCAACGCAACGGAGAGTTGTCGAGTTTGCGGACGATTGTGGTAGACACACGTCTTTGAGTGGCTTAAGGTTGTAGTACCTTCGAAACACTACGTACAGATGTCGCTAGTGATTAGCTTCACAATACCATTGACTAAATTCGCTGTGATCGACGGAAGGTAGTCTGGTGTAATTGGAAGCACGTTGGACCGGCAATCCAGAGGAAGCGGGTTCGAATCCCGTGACGACCAGAGTCTTTCGCAGTTGATTTTTTCTATGGTAAGCACATCTGTTACGACATTGTGGGATTATCCGCATTGTAAAAAAGTAACACCAACATCAATTTGTTTAATTATAAAACAAATTGATGTTTCCTAATCATGAATTGATTACAGCGCCCTCTATAGCAAATTCAACGCAACGGAGAGTTGTCGAGTTTGCGGACGATTGTGGTAGACACACGTCTTTGAGTGGCTTAAGGTTGTAGTACCTTCGAAACACTACGTACAGATGTCGCTAGTGATTAGCTTCACAATACCATTGACTAAATTCGCTGTGATCGACGGAAGGTAGTCTGGTGTAATTGGAAGCACGTTGGACCGGCAATCCAGAGGAAGCGGGTTCGAATCCCGTGACGACCAGAGTCTTTCGCAGTTGATTTTTTCTATGGTAAGCACATCTGTTACGACATTGTGGGATTATCCGCATTGTAAAAAAGTAACACCAACATCAATTTGTTTAATTATAAAACAAATTGATGTTTCCTAATCATGAATTGATTACAGCGCCCTCTATAGCAAATTCAACGCAACGGAGAGTTGTCGAGTTTGCGGACGATTGTGGTAGACACACGTCTTTGAGTGGCTTAAGGTTGTAGTACCTTCGAAACACTACGTACAGATGTCGCTAGTGATTAGCTTCACAATACCATTGACTAAATTCGCTGTGATCGACGGAAGGTAGTCTGGTGTAATTGGAAGCACGTTGGACCGGCAATCCAGAGGAAGCGGGTTCGAATCCCGTGACGACCAGAGTCTTTCGCAGTTGATTTTTTCTATGGTAAGCACATCTGTTACGACATTGTGGGATTATCCGCATTGTAAAAAAGTAACACCAACATCAATTTGTTTAATTATAAAACAAATTGATGTTTCCTAATCATGAATTGATTACAGCGCCCTCTATAGCAAATTCAACGCAACGGAGAGTTGTCGAGTTTGCGGACGATTGTGGTAGACACACGTCTTTGAGTGGCTTAAGGTTGTAGTACCTTCGAAACACTACGTACAGATGTCGCTAGTGATTAGCTTCACAATACCATTGACTAAATTCGCTGTGATCGACGGAAGGTAGTCTGGTGTAATTGGAAGCACGTTGGACCGGCAATCCAGAGGAAGCGGGTTCGAATCCCGTGACGACCAGAGTCTTTCGCAGTTGATTTTTTCTATGGTAAGCACATCTGTTACGACATTGTGGGATTATCCGCATTGTAAAAAAGTAACACCAACATCAATTTGTTTAATTATAAAACAAATTGATGTTTCCTAATCATGAATTGATTACAGCGCCCTCTATAGCAAATTCAACGCAACGGAGAGTTGTCGAGTTTGCGGACGATTGTGGTAGACACACGTCTTTGAGTGGCTTAAGGTTGTAGTACCTTCGAAACACTACGTACAGATGTCGCTAGTGATTAGCTTCACAATACCATTGACTAAATTCGCTGTGATCGACGGAAGGTAGTCTGGTGTAATTGGAAGCACGTTGGACCGGCAATCCAGAGGAAGCGGGTTCGAATCCCGTGACGACCAGAGTCTTTCGCAGTTGATTTTTTCTATGGTAAGCACATCTGTTACGACATTGTGGGATTATCCGCATTGTAAAAAAGTAACACCAACATCAATTTGTTTAATTATAAAACAAATTGATGTTTCCTAATCATGAATTGATTACAGCGCCCTCTATAGCAAATTCAACGCAACGGAGAGTTGTCGAGTTTGCGGACGATTGTGGTAGACACACGTCTTTGAGTGGCTTAAGGTTGTAGTACCTTCGAAACACTACGTACAGATGTCGCTAGTGATTAGCTTCACAATACCATTGACTAAATTCGCTGTGATCGACGGAAGGTAGTCTGGTGTAATTGGAAGCACGTTGGACCGGCAATCCAGAGGAAGCGGGTTCGAATCCCGTGACGACCAGAGTCTTTCGCAGTTGATTTTTTCTATGGTAAGCACATCTGTTACGACATTGTGGGATTATCCGCATTGTAAAAAAGTAACACCAACATCAATTTGTTTAATTATAAAACAAATTGATGTTTCCTAATCATGAATTGATTACAGCGCCCTCTATAGCAAATTCAACGCAACGGAGAGTTGTCGAGTTTGCGGACGATTGTGGTAGACACACGTCTTTGAGTGGCTTAAGGTTGTAGTACCTTCGAAACACTACGTACAGATGTCGCTAGTGATTAGCTTCACAATACCATTGACTAAATTCGCTGTGATCGACGGAAGGTAGTCTGGTGTAATTGGAAGCACGTTGGACCGGCAATCCAGAGGAAGCGGGTTCGAATCCCGTGACGACCAGAGTCTTTCGCAGTTGATTTTTTCTATGGTAAGCACATCTGTTACGACATTGTGGGATTATCCGCATTGTAAAAAAGTAACACCAACATCAATTTGTTTAATTATAAAACAAATTGATGTTTCCTAATCATGAATTGATTACAGCGCCCTCTATAGCAAATTCAACGCAACGGAGAGTTGTCGAGTTTGCGGACGATTGTGGTAGACACACGTCTTTGAGTGGCTTAAGGTTGTAGTACCTTCGAAACACTACGTACAGATGTCGCTAGTGATTAGCTTCACAATACCATTGACTAAATTCGCTGTGATCGACGGAAGGTAGTCTGGTGTAATTGGAAGCACGTTGGACCGGCAATCCAGAGGAAGCGGGTTCGAATCCCGTGACGACCAGAGTCTTTCGCAGTTGATTTTTTCTATGGTAAGCACATCTGTTACGACATTGTGGGATTATCAACGACATTGTCGTCATTCCTCGCTGGCAGGCCCTGAGAAGGGCCGTTTTCAGGTTGGCCCTGAGAAGAGCCGTTCTTGGGTTGGCCCTGAGAAGGGCCGTTTTTGGGTTGGCCCTGAGAAGGGCCGTTTTGGGTTTTTTCCTTATAAGTTTCCATAAAATTCCCACGAGTAGGGTGACGTTGGCTGCACACTGGTCAGAGAACCCCAGTAACCAGAGTGCCCCTATTACGCTGCAGGGTCGGGCGGTACTGCAGGTTGGTGCACTAGCGACTGACTCCAACTCAGCCATGCATCTTCTCACGGTGCCCCACGCTTAAGATTGGGGGTAATTTTTTATAGAGGTTTTCTTCCTCGCGGCCCGGCCGGTTAAGGCAAGGCCCCCGGTGCTCAGTACGAGCAACGGGTTGGTCCGGCGTCGACTAAGAGTCGAGTGCACCTGGCACATCACCGCACCCGTCGCCTCCATTTCTGGAGCGACCCACACTTCCATTTTTTAATGTGGTTTTATTCCACAGCCACTCAACCCGGCATTAAGCCCACGCAGGAGAAGACTCGACTGCAACCTCCTGTGACTGGTATTCGCAGAGGGAAGATAGCAAACGCGCAACTGAGCGGCTATCCTCCCCCCCCCCAGGGTGCACCACGAGGAGGAACCAGCCCTGCACCCCACCTAACTCCGATCCTTACCTAACCACTCTTCTCTTGAATTTGGTAGGGTGATACAAAGATTATCTTAACATCGCGATGCAGCTTTGGAATTGCATGTGATAAGCGCCATCTACTGGGGTATTTTAATAGTATTTTTATTCGCAAACGTAATTAAGCTGTAATAGTGGTGAAGTATTTTAAAGAAAGAAAAATAAATAAAATACAATCACCAATACATTAATAGCGTTCAAAGAAGCTTTTTTTTTAATTTATTTATCACGGGCATTAGGTACAACAAACAAACTTCTCATGTCGAATCCTTACCCTCGCTTTCGATGTGATAATGTCCGTTTAAACAATTTTAAGACACCCTCGTTCCGGGACATTCCTGGTGCAAAACTTGTCAATCGCGATTCAGCACGGCAATGCGCCGCGAGCGTGATGGGCACTTTGGCGCTAGGGATGACATGGGTTATATTGTTTTGTAATGTTGGTATTGCTTGTGACTGAAAATGACATGCGATATAATCAGACGTGCATATTCAATAACATACTTTTTGTTCTGAATCCTTGGGTGGTGCATAATCTAAAAAAAAAAAAAAAAACTTTCATATTCAACCAACGTACTGGAACTTTTCCCCGCATAGTAGAGTCATATAATAATAGGATAATAATTAATTTATAGACATAATCCTCTCATGAAATATTTTTTCTACGGCATTCCTACATCACCGGTATTTAGATTAATTAAATTTGTACTTTGGCACTGCTTGCCAATACCGTTGACTAACTATTTTGTTACTTCTATTGAGGTGGAAGTACTAGTATCCGAAATGCATCCTAAATCCTTCTCTCTCCTAATGCGTCAAATACGCATAGTTAATAGGAGAGGCCGATGTCCAGCAGTGGACTATCATAGGCTGATGATGATGATGATGAACTAGTATCCGACGCTGTACCAATACTCGTTATTATAGCTTGAGTTGCCATCGATAAGATAAAATTATCTATATGATTAATCTATGTACCTTTAATGCTTCATATCCCAACTTTGAAATAATTAGCTAATATCTAAATTATTTGCATAAGTTTAAGACAGGCTGACGTTTATTAGGACTGAGTTTAATTTTCCAATATCCCAATATGTCACAATGAAACTTGTACTGAAGTGCCATTCATGGGGACTGCCAGCACAAGCACCAGACGCTTACTCATACAATGGAGTTGACTCAGAAAATTTGCAATTTTGATATTGTCACCCTATAAAATAAATACTATTTAACAAAACTAACAAACTCTTCTCCCAAAACACATGACAATACTTTATGTAGATTTTATATGAGCAAAATATAGTGTTTCAAATAAATATTCTCTGTTGACATGTTACGCACTGGTACTTCCACCTTATGAGTTACAATGCCACATATAATACTGAAATAATTAATCAAGCATGTTGGCAACGGTATATTTAATAACAAGTGGCATTTACTTGTGAAAGTATCCAATTTATTATTTTCCTAACAGATTTCTTGTTGTTGAAGAGACCAGTTATGTAAGCGATGTTGCTAGATGGCGTTAGTGGTAAGATTACTAACTCGTAAAATTTCACGAAAGTCTTCAGTGCTTTCTTTCGTGTGTATTAACGATGATTTGTATATTCGGCAATGTGTTAACAATTAAAATTTCATTCAAATTAAATGCTTCTATTGCTTATGGAAACATTTTACAATAATTTTAACTACTAGTGACTAAGGCGATGTATAGATGGTGCTAGTTAGTTCTGCAACATATAACTTTCAGATTATATACGTTTTGAACAATACAACAACATAATATTACCATTACCATTTAGATTGTATAGTAATATTTCTAATAGTAACATTTCTAGTAGTAATATATTATTGAACATATAATTTTGAAAATAATACAATTTAACAAAATACTCAACCTCTCGTGCAAGGCACTACATAATTGCTTCTAATGTTTCTGGAAATAGTTTAGATTAGTCTCAACTAGCAGTGACATCGACGATATAGATGGCGCTAGCAGTCCGAAATTCTGCAACACAAACAGTCAAACTTACAATTTTTCGTACGTGTAATTAATAACTACCTCCTTAGGACACACTATAAAATAAAATATTTCAGCAAAACCGATATTAATAAATCAGCCGGCATACTCGCAGCAGCCGACTTTAGCGCCTGTAGAAAAGCTTTCAAAAATGCATTTTTACACAAATCCTTTGAAGCAACAACATTTAATAAAGAGTACGGCTTCTCGGTATTGCCTCGCAGTTTTCTCTAAAAATAGGTTATTATGTTCGAAAGTACACGTCGCGTCGTACGTCGGGTAAACGATCCGGATCTTGAGCTTTGTGCGAAGCTCGGATTTTTGCTTTTGTTACGATTTTCTCCACCGATTTAAAATATCTACACGTTTTAACCGCAAACTAATTCTACACTAAAATCATATTTCATGTACACTCACGTTTTTGTAAATCGAAAAAAGCCATAGGCTTGCGTTGCTTACCATGCTCTTACCATCAAGCGGGCGGAAGCTTGTTTGTTACCGCCGTAGTATAAAAAAAATGTATATTTATATCCTTTAAAGTAATCGTTCGTAAACGTTCATATTAGAATTTTATTATGCTATGTGGCGGTTGAATTCTGCGAAACTATTTTTTTATAAATTTTCTTTTACTGGTCTGTGTTGCGTATAAGCTATGTATATCTATTGTTTCCAAAAGTAATGGATAGGTACGAGGTGAAGAGGGCGAGGTAGAGGCGGTAGAGCCGTGTTTACACTAGAGCCGGGCTGCAGGCGAGTCCGAACATCACAAACTTTAAGTCGAAGCCGCTCAACCTGTGCCCCTACCATGGGTTGACTGTGACCACAGCCACACCGCACTGACTGCATATCAACTGTCTATCTTTTTTACTCGCACCAATACTAAGAATAAATAATAGCATTGGACTTTGCTAATTCCCAAAAATGGACACAACAGCTTCTAGAAACTTTATTTATCAATGATAAAGACTAACTTTTACAAGATCGGTTCAAACTATTCAACTTGACTTGAGATTTACGTAAACTTTTAAAATAAACATCCTCACTCGCTACGTGAAGAGTGCAACGTACTTATGTAACCCAATGTGCCGAAGATAATGACATCTAGCGATTATAAATATTACTTTACTGTATGCTATAAAAAAGTTATGTATTGGAAGGGAATTACCATTACATATTAATTAATTATAATTCGTAGTGTTGTTAGAAACATTACCTTAATTTTTAACATATAGGACTACATAAAAATTTTGGGAAAATCAGTACTACTAGCACCATCTGTTGGCGAGTAGCCGAAGCTCATTTAACCAAACATATTAATTTGTAAATATTAGATGTCATATACCAAAGAAAAACGACCAAGATCACGTAACGTCCGAGGTGGGGATCGAACCCACGTGCTCAGCTTTTGCAGCTGATGCCTGTATCACTCGGCTACTCGGTCTTAGCAACCACCGGTCAATTTTCTCGGGTACATGCAATTCCTTACAAGGCTAGGCGCCTTTGACCATTCTCTAAGGGCAAGCAATACATGCCTGCACCTCCTATTAGAATACTTTACAGTTTTCTACAATAGCTAGAGAGTGCTGGTGCTGCCATCTATTGAACGTATTGTTTCGTTTGGTATATTAATTATTATTGACAGCTTGTCAACTTGAAACATAAATAAAATTTTCTCTCTAAATATTTATTATATTTTGTTGTTTTTAACTACAGTTCTTGCCTAGTTTTGTGCTCACTATAACGTAAATTATGGTCCCCGCCATATGTAATAAATGTGGAACAAAAGTGACTCCGCGAAAGTTCCTGGATTGTGCATCTTGCCACGGTCGCTATTGCTTGGATTGCCTGGAAACTATTGGCGTCAGCTATAAGAGGTATGCTCTGATGACCATCGAACAACGATTAAATTGGAAATGCCGAAATTGCCACCAAATTCCTGACAAAACATCAAGCTCCAATAAAGGCAAGAAATCGCTTACACCTCTAGCTAAGCCAAGCACTTCTAGTGCTACCGTTACCCCTCAAGAAAACCCACAATGTTACTCCAATGCTAACATATCGCAAAGGCAACCCATGCCTCGCTTAGACGATTCTACTCTAGAAAATTACGCGCTTCACGAGCTCGTTCTTGAAGTCAAGGCCTTGCGTGAAGAGGTCAGAGTTTTAAATAATCGATTCGCAGAAGTTGTTGACTCTCTTCACAATCGTATCGGCAAACATGAAATCGGAATCACGCATTTGAATCAGACTCAACATGACGAGACAGCAAGTTCCTTAAAGTCTTGTCCTAAGACTAACCAGATCCCGATCGCTAAGCCTGACCGCCCAAAAACAAAACCCAATACATCAACCGAGCACAGTTCTTCCCCACAATATGTTTCTACTGCCGCCAACTCCTCTACTACTTACACAACTGCAAAAATTTGTGATAGCGCACCCACTACCGCGGTAAATGTTTCCAGTAATATACCAGTTGCAGACTTACCTCCGCCTAACCCCGTCACAGACATAGACACTTTAAGAAACAACCTGAGATCTGTCCTCTGCACTGCTGGCCCCGAAATCACTTCTTTAAAGGCCGCTGAACCTCGGAAGCTTGTCCATCTATGGAACATGGAATCGGGCCCCAATGAAGTACTGGAATATCTCCAAAAACTGTGTCCTACAGGCAGTTGTACAGTAGAACAACTGAAATCTAAAGGAGACTACAAATCTTATAAACTCTCTATTCCGGAAGCTTTTTACACAACCTGTCTATCCCCACAAGTATGGCCCTTGAATGCTAGAATTAAACCCTGGACATTTTTTCGAGTCCCCCACTATGTTAAATTCTAAAACTGATGGATCACAACAAGCTAGTTACAAAGCCCACCACGTCCCACGCCTGAATTTAATCTACCAGAACGTCAGAGGACTCAAGACCAAGCTCCAGCACTGGCAGCAGTCTCTTCTCTCTCAAGATGCAGATGTCATTGCAGTTACTGAGACCTTCCTAGACAATTCCGTCGATGATGCTGAAGTAGCTCCAGATGGGTGGACCGTTCTTCGTCGTGATCGTCCCAATCGACGCGGAGGTGGAGTCTTACTCGTGGCCCGACCCGGAATTACCTTACAGAGACATCATGAGCTAGAAACTGCCGCCGGTGAAGATCTATGGTGCTCCTTCTTACTTAATAATGTAACATTTTTCATTGCTGTAATTTATATGCCTCCGCAATCCTGCGACTCAATGTATATGGATCTATTTCAAACCATTGAATCTAAAATTGATAGCCTCTCAGAACCGTTTATTTTACTAGGAGATCTAAATTTAAATAGTGCTTCTCTAAACATATGTACGTACTACAATTACTTTTTAAATTTTACCGACTTAATAGACAAAAATATTATTCAAAACTCTTTCGGAAACAGACTTGACGTAGTATTGGTACAACAAATTTGCTCAGCAAGTGTTATTAAAATGACGGGTGAGGGTCTAGTGCCTCGCGCCGATCCCTATCACCCACCCCTTGAAATTTTAATCGAGTATGATTTATCCCGGTTTAAGCATAAGTCCTTTCTTTCCCCTAGTAATCTGGACAGTTCAAAGGACTGGAACTTTGCTAAAGCTGATTACAATCTACTCTACCATAGGCTCCAAGACAATAACTGGTCTCTTGTTTATCAATCCGCTGACGTCGATACTGCTACGGACGCTTTCTACCATTCTTTGTATTCCATATTCAATGAATGCATTCCTAAAAAATTAAGATCACATAAAAAATGTAGACGCTACCCAGTCTGGTTTACAACCGAGATCATTACTCTAATATCCCAAAAAGCCAAACTTCATCGGCAATGGAAATCTACAAATGATGTCTATACTTATAATTCATTTAGTGAGTTAAGAACGCAAATAAAAATGCGCATAAGCCATGCATACAACGCCCATATTAGATCCATCGAAACAAATATCTTAGCTAACCCTCTCAGTTTTTGGAATCATATCAGTAGTTTGAAGTCAAAGGGAGGTTTCGAATCTACCATTTCTTATAACGGCAAAGAACACAAAGGTGCAGATGCCGCTACAGCTTTTGCTGAATTTTTTTCTAGTGTATTTTTACCCAATACTCCACTTCTTGACACTGACTTGGCCATGCGAAATGACTTATTTGTATCGGCTAGTCGAATCCACATAAATGATATATCTTTAGAAGACATAAACACTGCAATTGACAAACTGAGGCCTAGAAGTGCAGTTGGCCCTGACAATGTCCCCTCATTTATTATTAAAGCTGCCAAAGAATTTATACTTTATCCCATCTACCACATTTTTAAACTCATTATCTCTACAAGTAAATATCCCACTATTTGGAAAACTTCGCGTGTTAAGCCCATACCAAAAACTAAAAACTTATCTAAAGCTGAAAACTACCGTCCCATTGCCATTCTGTCCTGTTTATCTAAAGTTTTTGAATCCATTTTACACAATGAAATCTCCATCCAAATTGCTCCCTACCTTTCTGACTGTCAACATGGTTTTCGCGCCAAAAGATCAGTTAATAGTAATCAACTATTAGTAACAGACACTATTTCACGATATTTAGACCAAGGCTCCCAAGTTGACATAATATATTTTGACTTTCAAAAGGCATTCGACCGTGTCGATAATGACACTCTTCTAGAAAAACTTGCTACGTTTGGTTTTACTCCGAAACTCCTCCGTCTAATTGCCGACTACTTCAAAGATCGACAACAGTTTGTGCGACACGGTTGTTTTGATTCTTCTCCATACCATACCCGGTCTGGCGTTAGCCAAGGCTCAATACTCGGTCCTTTGTTTTTCATACTAATGATTAACGACATTGAAAATGTGCTCCAAAACTCTAGTTGCTTACTCTACGCGGATGACCTTAAGCTTATACGCTGCATAAACAACCACAATGACTGCAACCTACTACAACAAGATATAGACGCTCTTCTCCACTGGAGTATAAATAACAAATTACTTTTCAACCCCTCTAAATGCTGCGTAATGTCTTTCAGTCGATCTGCTACACCACATCACCATATCTATTTATTAGACTACAATCAAATTACCCGTGTTAACTCAGTTAAAGATCTTGGTGTTGTCTTTGATCCGAAACTCAGTTTCAATCAACATATCACATCTCTTGCATCCGACTGCTATAAAAGATTAGGTTTCATCACTCGCAACGCAAGTAACTTTACGAACCCTAAAACTCTGCAGTTATTATATACCGCACTAGTTAGGAGCAAAATCGAATCCGCCTCTATAATCTGGAGCCCACATGAAGCAACTCATGCCCTGCTCCTAGAAAAGGTCCAAAAAGTTTTTCTACGTTTCCTGTACAAGAAAATATATGGATACTACCCTTTCCTCTACCCCACCAAATTCCTACTCGGTACATTAGGTTTCAACTCCCTACAGGTTAGGCGCACTTATGACTTACTTTACATTATTTGTCAGATTTTTAGGGGCGATTCGGATTGCACAGAACTGACTACTAGGACCGTTGCTTTATTCGTTCCCGATAAATACTTGCGCAGCCGAAACCATCACCTCCTTGCTGAGGAGACGGCCCGCACGTTAGCTCACCAATTTTCCCCAATCCCACACGGACGTGTCTTGCTGAACAAACTTTTAACTACTTTACCTCACTGCGACTTATTTCATGAGAAGCCATCCACTTTGAAACCCCGTTTATTGAAGTTCTGCGAGGATATTAATTAATCATATGTATGTCATTATATTTTCTTAGTTTCGTTTTTAATGTAACTACTTTGTCAAACAACGCATTGGCGTAAGCTGTAATGTTGTATGATATCTATTAAACAAATAAACAAATAAACAAATAAACAAATAATTTATATAGTATTAAGTAGTGTCTACTGGGGAAAAATTAAAAGTACAAATCAAAATATTTAGTTAATAAATAATTTGATTTGTATTTTCACAATACGTTCCATATTAATTTGTCTCAGGTAAATGTAGACAACATGCAATAACTATTAACAATTTAACACCAATCTTACATCAAACACTGGGCTCACTGTAAGCTGACTTAAAGCTTGTGTAGTACTAAGCGATGATATAAACTCCATGAAGGCAACCATGACCACGGAACTAACATTTGCGATAAACACAAAATGGGTGAATATTTGAGCGTTTCAACCGCCTAATTTTGGTGGCATAATTTTTGCAGAAGTTTTTATTCGTTACAATGTGCTACTTTGTCATTTGAAGGAGGCACGGTACACAAATGTGAAATGACGAAGTATAACATTGAGACATTTAGAGACTTCGGAAAAATGATGCCATCAAAATTAGGCGGTTGAAACGCTCAGAATCAACGCTTCAAATAAGCCTTCGCCGGTATTCGTGCCGATGATGTTAAAGTGACCGAATGATGTTGAAGATAAAAACCCGGTGACTGAGGAATTTCCATAAGTCCAGTGGTAAGTCCCCAGTGTTTGCCGCAAGTTGCCGACACTCACACCCCGACAGCTGCGCCGACTAGCCGAGTTCAGAGGCTTGCACACCGCCGGCAGGATCATCGCGTGCAGCCAGTTGACCGGACCGGGTACACAGCCTTATTAGAGTGCAGCTTCTGTTTACTCTGATGGCGATTTTATCTGCTTACAACGCGGTTGGCGGGCCAAGGATCGATTTTGACGAAATAATGGGCAATTCTACGTGAGATTGTGATGTAAAGCCGCTCTCGGTAAATTATTGATGTTGAAAATAACAAAGTTAACCGGGAACCACCTTATTACTTAAATGTTCTTTTATTAGTAATAATTAAACTGTAATTGTATCTAGAAATCAAAATATTTATCTAGATATATGACTCAACACTTTCATTTTGCGTCATTATATTGAAATAAACTTACTAGTTATGTAATTTTATTTTGAAATTGCAGTTACATGGGTTCCCCCTAATGGTGATGGACCGAAAGGTTTTTTCATTCACGAACAGAACAGAGCCGGTGTATGCATTTCGGGTGTTGTTTGTTTGTTTGTGTACACGAAGTACGAACTGATGTTACAAACTTTTTACAGCGAATATCTGTTTCGGCTGCAAATGTTTTTAGTTCAGAGTTTAGCAACTCATTTGGGACTGTTAATAGACTTTTCCCATGTTTTCTAATTACATAATATTTGATTAATCGAATAAAAATACTAATTAGTTAATTAGTTGGCTGAGATATTCAATAAACAAACACTAATAAAATTCTTCGGAGTTAGTGATTACGGTCTGACGAAGCATCCTGTATGCACCTAATGGAGCTCTTACATTGCCAACGGTCAACAAAGTTTGTTGTTGTTGTTCATTAGGGATCGAGGCTTATGCATTAATTATAGCGATTTTAGTTTGACAATCGATTCAATTGGCTATGGACCAATCAGATGCCGAAGAGTATTGGCATGCACGCACTCAAATGAGCCGTGAACCTTTCTGTATTGCTGCAACGCACACAAGACAACCTGTGTCTCTTACACTACTACCTAGGTAATTATTTAAGATGCTTTGTTTTTTTGTTATCATGTATTTCTCGTTAGAATTTTTTGTTACATTTTTTCTTGTTTTGTATTAAGTATTGCTGAATTGAAATAAATATTTTATCTGGCCAGTTATTTGCGATTATTCTGTGGCACCAGTCAAGTCATTACCATTCCACAATTATTGACGAACTGCGTATAAATAGTGGAGTCATTTTCGGTTATCTTTTGCAGCAGACGATTGTTTGACTGCTATTCTGGCATAATAGTCTCGTTTGCTTTTATAAAACGGAAAATAAAGTGGTGATGGTATGGTGGATACTCATCTCATCGCATTTCCTAAGCGATTTTTTATGCGTTTTTATTGTTCATTTTCATTACCATCACCACTTTATTTTTCGTTTTATAAAAGCAAACGTTACACCCAATTTTCAACAACCGCACTTGACAGACCGCAATTTAGTATGAAACTTACAATACAATACATCTCCGCTCCGCTCCCCGCTCCGCTCCCCGCTCCGCTCCAGCGCCGTCCAGTTAGCGCTCGTGTCGAGCCGAGCGCGACAGCCGCCGCCGCCGCCGCCATGTGCCCGGCACGTGTTGCGGGCGCGTGCGCGCTGCGGCACCCAAGGGGTTGCCAGCTGCCCCGCTATCCGCATTTTCGTCTACGAATCCGCATGTTTGTTCCTTGATCATGGCTGTGTATGTATCTAAGTATCTATCTATTATATATATCGTCGCCTGGTACCCACAACACAAGCCTTAATTGAGCTTACCGTGGGACTAGGTTGATTTGTGTAAGATGTCCCCAAGATATATATATATATTTATTTTTTATTTATGGTATCGCGTACGCATTTTTAAAATTATGACACTGATACCTAATGATGTACTGTCGCTATTTAGGGTGCTTACAAACATCTGAGTATACCTCTACTGTCATGGCGTTGACGTATATATTCACATATATTATATGCATGTTCACATAATATTTGGACACCGTGGCCGCCCCGATATATCTTATGGCAACTATAACTAGTTTGCAGGGTCGTGGCTATATGTGAAGGTACTTAAAACAGCATTCATCACTCTTTAGTTAAATATACATTAGATCAACTACGAAGAACGACTAACACATTTTTTGTAGTAAAAAGAATATTTAAAGGAAATTTGGCATTTTTGTAGCATGACTCGCGCTTCTTGCATGGTAGTAGCTGGCAAGGCTGGGCGGCGACGGCGGCGGCGGCAGTCGCGACACGGCGCGGCGACACGCGCCCGCGAGTGAGTGACGCGCCGTGAGTGACGCGCGGCACGTCGCGCGTGAGTGACCGCCGCGGAGCCGGGTTATTCGAGTAATAATCGTGTGTGTGTGTTTTCACCGGATGTTTTTTACCGGTTTCCCTTAAATGGTAAACTTTGAAAAATTACCACAACTTCGTATATTGGATCAGGTTTGTTTAGTAATTATTTAAATTAGGTATACTTAATGTATTAGGATTCTAAATTATGATTTCTCGAACTATGCGAGTCAGAAATTCGATCAAAATAAAATTAAAACATCAGATTAAGATATAAGTTTATTAAAAAACCATAGGCTCATCTTTGATTTGGGTATTAAACAAAAAATAATGCACATTTGTCATAATGAACTATTACAAATGTTTGATATTTTAAGGAAATAAAGTTGAGAAGTAAACTTTAGTTTGGTGGAAATATTATGTAGGTATAATAATATATTATATTTGAACTATAAAACAAAATATTTAGGTGTCCTTATATTGCATTTCATAATTACATTAGCTACACAAAATAAAAAAAATCGTTTATTTGCTTTCACATAAGACGTAAAAGCTTTAAAAGTAAAATAAATAAAATTGTAAGGAGGTACCTGACCTGTAGGTATTAAACACACAGACAAAAAGTTTGAAACGAGTTTTGCAGATGTCACACGCGAGGACGATAGTTTCAGGACAGGGGCCCATTTCTCAAAAGCTTGTAACTTGTAATACAAGTGGAAGTCTCTTTCTGACACTTTCAATTTGATTAGGACTTCCGCTTGTATTACAAGTTACAAGCTTTCGAGAAATGGGCCCCAGGTGTCATTCTTCTTTTTAAACCAGACAAAGAATCTTGTCCTTCAGTAGTATTTAGTTCTTTACGTATAAAAACCTATGATAAAATAACTTATTAAGTAATACCAATAGGAACCTACGAGAACAAGCTTATCGTTAAAGATATTTTTTTTCGGAGAAAAGACCAAATCTCGTGTATCGGAAAACTCTTAAAATCACATCAAATTTCATAAAATTGCAAAAAATGCAAATAGTTGTACATGCACAGTCGATACATTTAAAAAGATAATATAGATTTACATATTACATATTATACATAGATTTTGAATAATGTACTAGATGTATCTTATTTTGTTAAGTCTAAAAGTGTATTGTTCTATGTGAACAATAACTTAAATAATGGTGCTTAACTTAGGTATGAACCGAAAAAATACAATTTATTTTAAGTATTAAGTAAAAACAAATAAAAACGTTGACTTTGAATTTATCTCGACATGAAAGTATCGTCAAATTATCAGAAATCTACAATACATTACAGTATTTGAATTTGATCGAATACTTTTACCATGGACAATTCATTTGACATTTGCAAAAATTACATAAATGCAAATTCAAAGTCGCTATTGTCATTAAACTCATTAATATTCTGTTTTAAGTGATAACTAGTGTCAAAAAAGGGCACAATGGAATAAATTGGGTTTACATATAAAGGAAACGTTCTTTGAGCTCACAAGTTCCTCTATGTATATTTATAAAAATACTATTTATTCGGTTAATTAAGGTTAAAATATTGGACGTTCAAAATGACGTTTGTTTTGAATAATTGTTATGACCTCTACTTAAAATAAATATGCTCGTTGTTCGTTTCTGTTTGTCTGTTTTTTAACGTCAAAATCTGTATTTTCATTATTCTTTCAAATAATTGATCCACAAGAAATCTTAGGAGTAAATATAAATTTATTCCTCCTGTAAATGCGAAATAAACTCTGCCTGCCTATCAAGAGGTAAATATATATTTTTTAAAGTATAAATGCACTAGGAATAATTTCAAAGGCGAAACTGACATTCCGTGTAATAATGAGCTTGAATCGGTCCTCGTAGCACGTGCTTATGCTACGTGTACGTACGGTATTTACGACGCGTAGCTCGCTTTTCGTAGCGCGGCTACGGAAAATAGTAATATATTATGTTAAATGTTTAGCCGTGTGGTGACGGCAGTAAGAATACATTTGTCACCACCCCAAATCCTCCTACGGGTGTCGTAAGAGTCGACTAAAGGATTGAAGTGTCACTGACCACTATTTGATAAAAGATTGACGATGGGCAGCAGCGTCATTATAGTGGACACATCCGCTTGCCCAGCGTGGCGATTATGAGCATTTAGCTCCTAATGCGTTTATACGCATAGTTAATAGGAGAGGCCTACGTCCAGCAGTGGACTATCACAGGCTGATGATGAAATGTTGTTAGCGCGTAATGTTGATCCTTCAAGCAATCTGTTGATACTAGTTTCATTAGATTAATCGATTATCACAAAGGTAATTTATAAAAACTTAAAAATGTAATAAAGGCAGTAAAAATATAATATATACATAATTATCTCGTTATTAGGCAGAAATTAATAACTCCTTTTTATTTAAACAATATTGGCGTGATACCCATACAGAAGCAGAGCCACAAAACAATGTAAATGAAGCACAATTGGCATAATGTTTGAGCGGCGCCATCAGCACGGCAAAGAAAGACATCAACGAATGCGTTCTGAATTATTACGAATTTCAGCAATCATTATTTTATTTATGCAACTCCGGTTCAAACCTTACGTACCTATTTATGTACAGCACTCAACTATATAGTCAGAAAAAAAATAGTGACAAGATACTGGTCAGGACCCGTTGTAAAAAAATATGTCCCGTAAAACTACCCAACTATAGTCCAAAAGCTCCCAACTATTATCCAAAACTAAGTCAAATATTTTCGATTTAGTGTAATTATTATATTAATGACGCAGTTGTTACACAAAGTATCCTCATTAATGATTTAAAAACTTAGATAAAACTAAAGTAAGATTTCCATTGATGCTTCTAATTACGAGTTGAACTTGTGGACCACAGTTGTACGTAGTACTGAACTATAGTTGTATGGTTTTACGGTTACAAAAAACTTTTTAATTATTATGGTCGATTGCAAAAGAAATGCTTGGTTGCATTGCAGTGCTTTAATGAAAACAAAACTCTACGTCACATTTTTGTGTTACGATGTTACCCATAATATACTTTGTATGAAATCTGTATGACTAACTTTCGTGATTTTTGTATCTATTAGGCGCTTAATTAAATACAATATTTTTGAAAACGACCCATTAGTCTTACTACTACATTTAATAAGAATAGTACATTTCGATGCAAGTGCAAAAAAATTTTTATTCGACGAGGGTGAAAGTTGGAGCTCGAGTGAAACGAGGGCGACAATCACCCGAGTTAAAAAAGTCACGTGTAAAAACTCTTTACACGTGTAAAAAAAGTTTTTACACGTGTATCGAACGACTTTTTTCATAACAAGTGCCTTAAAAAGAGAAATTTAAGCACGCAGTCAGGAAAAATACATTATTTTTACTCTTAAAAATCGTAGCTGTAAATAGATGGATTTCATTAATCACTATACCTCGATATTTTTCTAGCAGGAACGAGAGATTGACAAAATTAGACATCGACATAACTGTTATCGATAAGTCTTATTGTAGTCGATAAATAAAATTAATAAATAAAACATTTGCCGTAGCTTAGAGATAATAGTACATTGTGATGCATACAATGTTTTTCATCACACTTGCCAACCAAAAAATAAGTTTTAAGACATAATATTATTAAATGACGTACTGACATTTCTATTACTCCCTAGGGAATTTCACTTTTCTATTTCTCCCGACTTCACTTTTCTATTACGCGCGCAAGCATTGGCGCGCTTAGACAGCAAGTGTGATTAAAATTACATTAATGCAAATCATACTCAAAGTGATACATAAATTTTTCATATCTTGTATTAAGTACCCTTCAAAATTGCAAAGATGAATAAAATGTACTCTAAAGCCATAGCAAATGATTAATTTGAAATATAAGATATTTAGAACAAAGCCTAGATGGGCCCTGTATTTCTTGGTTACCTGTTCTTGCGGATTTAGCATTTTTATATGTATAGTATGAATTCCTCGATAGCAGTTATGTCGATGTTTAATTTTGTCAATCTTTCGTTCTTGCTAGAAAAATATCGAGGTATATTAATCACTGACGAGACTACAGATCAGGACTCAGGACGCTGTTTATTTGTCTGTTTTCGATTTTTTTTATAACCTCCACATATTTAAATAGATCAGATTTGTTTACAAAACGCGAAAGTTTTCCAATTTCCTGCTACACCTCAATATTAGAAAACGAACAATACGCGAGACTTACGAGTTACTTTAGTTTTAAATAGGGAGTCGAGTATGAAATATATGCAAAAAATACAGCACATTCTACTTAACCCTCTAATGTATACAAAGCCAGTTTTATTGTCATCTGACCGGTATCTGCAGGTTGTATACGAGTATATAGGCATTCACTGCTCCTTTGCATTTGCTTGCTAAAAAGGGAAAGTACGGAAATAAGACCAACCTTACTTCAGTTTCAAAAATCCCTATTTATGTGTCCAATTCCATCAAGATTGTTTGAGATCACCGAAGCAACTTAATGCCCCGGCCACGACATTGGTCTAAGGCGGGCCAAGACCAGCGGCGAGCGAATCCATGAGTTGGAGCGGGAAGCCGATATGGGTACGAGATCCCTCTTGTACCCATATCGGCATCCCGCTCCAACTCATCGATTCCCCCCATACTATATAATATTTGCTCCCGCACCATACGTTTTCCGCTAAGTCGGTCGCCTTAGACCGATGTCGTGGCCGCGGCGTAATATTTTATAGACGGGCATTAGTTACGTGATAGTTTCAACGTATTGAATAAATAAATGTAACATTTTTCTGCACAGTAGGACGCCTAGATTGGTTTTAGTCAAATTTACAGATTATCATCAAATCCAAAAACCGAGAAAGAAATCAAAAAGTATATTATCAGTTCCTCAAACGACATCTCTGGTAATGGTGCGATAGGTGTCTTAATGGCGACTGTCAAATCCGCGCTCGAGATAAAGACGTGATTGATGCTGATGCCGGCTTCGGCTTCGGCGTGGCGGCTCCCACGCCGGCTGGAACGAACAGGAAATTACAAAAAAGTGTAGAGTTGATTCAAGTTTAATTTGGAGGCAGATGTTTAAGATGACGATCGCTGGTAGAGCGCTATGGGTGCATCTGTTCTATAGGTACGTGGCGGCGGCCCTTTGAAGTCTAGGAATAGCGCAGACGCGAGCGCTGCTCACCCTTCACTCGTGACTAGGCTCGAGTATGTTTCCTGAATTGATTTCATCATCATCATCATCATCATATCAGCCGAAAGACGTCCACTGCTGAACATAGGCCTCCCCCAAAGATTGCCACAATGACCGGTCCTGCGCCACCCGCATCCAGCGGACTCCTGCGACCTTCACCAGGTCATCGGTCCACCTTGTTGAATTGATTTAATTAATTTAAATATTAACCAAATCCCTATTTCATCATGTTGGGCCGGGTGCCAATAAGAGTAAGAGAAAACATTCTTTCTTATATTTGTAGGTAGTTTTCGCTTTCTTATTTAATTTTCAATATAATTTTTGCGCGTATAGGTGCGACAATTGTAAAATCTCAGTACTTATTACTGAAGTCACAAGCTTTCGTAGAACACGGTTACAGCTTCGATCGGACGATCCATGTGCTTGTTTGCTACCAACTTTGATAATTCGCTGCCCGATATTGCAAGGTTCTACGTTGCAATTGTATCAGCTTGAAAGTTAAACATTGCCACCTTGACACTTGACACTAAGCCGAGATGTAATCCCTCGAAAATGTAACGGGGTTTTTAAGGTTTTAGGATAAAATGAATCATTAATTCTTGACATGGGGTTCGATTTGTGTAGAATTTCGTGACAATTTTCATTTTTCTTGTGACTATGGTAATTTTACTTCGCAGAAGCTATTTCTTAAAATATTTAAAGATATTTTAATACATTTAATGTTGGTGGCAAACAAACACACGACCCCTACATACCTGGAAATCTGCAATAGGAGAAGCAGTTAAATTAAAAATGTTGCATCCTGTCACCACGATGAAATAAATAGATGTCTGGTGTCGGCTCTATATGTATATAGGTTTTTACTAATCTACATAAGAACAAGATAGCATGATACTGCAAGTCCCTATCGAAATTATGATAACAATAAGTCTGAGCTCTTTCCTCCATCGCCATTGTCCTCTCCTAATTAGTTCCACTTTACCTCAATTACTTTTATGACCGTTCATCACTTCTTATACTGCCTTATTCTGTTGGAGTTCTTTATTTTAAATGTACGGTAAATCGAAACCAGCTGTTTATTTCAAAGGAAAATATACTTTAGTGGAAAGCAAAAACAAACAAACCTAAAAACTTGCATTATTTCATAATCACGGACTTTTAGAACACAATCTCGGTGATTCTTGAACTCTTAGTTAAATATAATGATTTTTATTAGTATCAACGTAAACATACAGGGTGTAAGTCTAATACGGGCGAAGCTCTTAAGGGGTGTTAGTTTACGACATAATAAGTACATTCAAATAACTTTTACTTAAAATCAGAGCAACAAAATTTTCCATACAAAATAATTCGGCGTGCCATGTAAAGCAACATACGCGAGTTAAGCACTTGTTGACAGCTAATTTCAAAAGCAGATGACATAACTGCCAAATCAACAATAACAAATGTTCGTACCTACATTGCTGCTCCGATAATCTTAAAAAAATTCTGTGGGGTCTAAATTAAGAGTAACTTTAAAAAATCCTTGTAATCCATGATTAGGTACACTAATGAATCCCATGCCTGGTTTAATTGATCGCCCGCATTAGATTTACACACTGTATATCTGCCAGCTTGTTTCACGACTTTTGTCAAAGAGGTCAAATCACGAATCAGTAAACTTAGTGGATCAAATACTATGGACAGTCAGCCATATTTGTTTACAGTTATTTGTTTTCTACTTACGAACATCAATATACATCTGTTACACTTACTTATACACCTGCCACGAAGAAAGTATGTCTTTCAAATAGCACTACCGAGTCAAAAATTTTTTGGTTCAAAAATGACATATGTCACATTTTTTTTACTTCTTTTGTCATCAAAAATGCATTGGTAAAGTCTGTCGGTATACTCACGATCACCCTGTATATTTCCAAATTATACAAAAGGCAATCTGTATCAGGTCTGAAAATTAAATATCTAAAATACTCGTATACATCTAGACTAAATGAAACAGCTTGGGACGGATGTTGGTATGGGATGCTACTTGCGTAGACACCCTGGCACCGTCCCATCTTCAACGAACTACGGTTAAGGCAGCCGCTGCGGCTGAAAATGCCGAATTTTTAAAACGTTATAAATATAAGGGCCTCGGCAAAGAGTACGATTTTGTACCATTTGGCGTAGAAACTTTAGGTGCATGGGGCCCCAGCGCACGCAAATTGTTTGCCGAGATCGCGAAACGTCTGGTTGACGTAACTTAAAGGCCGAAGAGCTGGCGACTTCCTCGCACAACGCATCAGTATTGCGATACAGCGAGGAAATGCCGCCAGCATCCTCGGTACAATGCCACAAGGGCCAATCTTGGAGGTTAAGTAGATTAGTTAGATTTAATCTATGTACATAAATTGTAGTTTTGAAAATGTTTTTTTTTTTAATGAAGTAGGTATTTATGTATGTTCTCATAATATCAACATTTTGAAGAGATTAGTCCTCCACATGGTACAGTTAAGGGCATTAATATATATACACTTCTCTATACTGATCCCTTACAAATGTGTCTATATATTAATGCACTCGACTGTACGTGCAGTCAACCAGTTGGAACCCTAGGCCACTCAGGAACTATGTCAAAGTGACGCCATAAATCAAATTAGCTGGTGGTAGGGTATTTTTACTAGTACCCGCCTGGTTGGCTACCACCGTACATTCGGTGTAAACGCCCGTGAAATGACTTACCTTCGTGTTTGCCGTGTTTCGGGGTCAGCCGGTGTATTTACCAGCATCTAGCGGGCCAGCAAGGCGGTGGCAACTAACAGGTTACTGATTGTCTCCTGTTCGTTGCCGCCGCGATTTGGGCTCTACTTTTCACTTACGATCAGGTGGAGTGGAGCCACTCTGTTGTGCCAACGTTATTTTTATTGGGTCGGCAACGCGCATGTGACACCCTGAGGTTGCAGGCGCCCATAGGCTACGGTGACTGCTTTCCATCAGGCGGGCCGTATGCTTGTTTGCCACCGACGTGGTATAAAAAAAAAAAAAAAAAATTGTAAGAAATCTCTTCAAGGGTGAATATCTGACGTCTCAACCTAATTTTGGTGACATCATTTTTGCCGAAGCTTCTGTTCGTTACAATGTGGTACTTTGTTATTTGAAGGAAGCACGGTACCTTATACAAATGACGAATTGTAGCATTGAGACGTTTAAAAACTTATATTATATTCAGCCTCATACATGTCATTGTCATTACGATAAGATTTTAAAGTAGATTCAGAATTCCTCAATATCAGCTTGCAATGAGTGAACACTAGGCGACATGACCGCGCTCGCCACGTCGATGTATCGCCGCGGACCCGCCGCGGACCCGCCGCGTTTCCGCGCCGCTGCGCCGCCGGCCGACGCGAGGAAAGGGCTTCGATCCCGGTGATTCATGGCTGCACTTACACTGGCTATTTATAGACCGCTACCGCTGTGCCACCGAGCGGAGACGATGCAGGCGTAGCTGACACGCGGACAGCAATGTATACGTTACAAAACGTTACGGTACTACTAAGAAAAAAAACACGTATCTATACTGTCACTACCACCTTAAGAAAATTGTATTAACTACCTAAATATGAGTTATATAGATATGGTGTTTCGATTCGGTTTTGTAACGCAAGATTTTGAATTACTATGCATACATAATCAGCAAGCTATAAGTAAACCTGCATTTTTCCTTTCAATTGCACCTTCATAAGCCGACCTGACAATGCCATGGAAACATAAAAACATAATTTTTAGACTTGAGTTTGCTATGCCCTTGCAGGATTCACGTTATGAACTTCCAATGTAAACTTTGAAATTTTGTAAACAACATGATGCAATAAAGAATTTTAATCCAAACAGCAGATTTCGCAACAGTGTTTTCGCTGTCCACTGCGGTGGATCCTCTCGCGACTAGTGTTGGTAAAGACTTGAGGACTTAGTAGGCCCAAAGAAAGACTTGGCTTACTGAAAGACTCGGTATTGGTCATTTAAGCTCGCTCCCGTAAAAATTAGATTAACGAATTTGAATTAGAAGAACTGGCCTACTATCGCAAAAATCGAAATTCGTAAATTTCGAGGATTTGTCTCTCTCACTCTAATTACGTCTTCGTTTGAGTGACAGACAAAAATCCTCGAAATTTACGAATTTCGATTTTCGCGGTAGTAGGCCTGGGGCCCTAGCCAAGACTACCCTGCAACTTTGGGCAGCCGTAATTAATAGTATACGACAAGCGATAAGTCACGTGACTATAATAACGTATGGAAATAGGCACATGACTTTTCGTACGAATTCATGCATCTTGGCTATGCCTACTGGAGTCTTGACCAACAACACTACCGCCCCCCCCTCTCCCCTCCCCCCCTTGGCCCCTTGTCGCGGGACGCACCTGGCTGCGCCCATGTGTCGCGGGCGCATTAGTGCAGGCTCGCTGCCGCCGCTTTGAACCCGCCGCCCCTCCTCCACCCGCGACCCGCGCCCCGCGCCACCCGTCACACCGGGATTATCACTCACACGTGTTGGATACTGTAACAGGTTGGAATATTATTTTAGAGAGCCCTCAGCTACCTACAGTCGAAGACAGAGAGACCTGACTCCCCCTCTGCATATAAATCTATAAACAAATAAAACATGGAAGCCGCACGCCATATTAAATTGCCTTACAAAAACGGTCCTGAATTTTAGTTGACAACTGTCCCCTCTTCAATGCATCACGGCAATGAATTTCAATGTCAACCTATAAACACTTAAAGCGCTATTTAAAAATAGTTGTGATTGGTCCATCAAAGTTTTGATCGGCTATTTTCTATAAACATTTGTTAAAGATGTTGCGCTGAAATATGCGCGGTGTTAAGAAAAGCGCTATGTCGTGCCCATCTCGCACAATTTGAACAATTGTTTTTGGGGGCATTTTTGAGTCGGTTTTAGCCGTCCATGTTATATATGGTCGCAGATACAAATGCATTTCGAGGCCATTCTAGTACCATATTTTTGACTGGTCTATCATAAATAATATTATCTTGATAAGAGGTATATTTATAATGCGCCTGTAAAAACTGTAAATCAAAGATTCGATTAAAATATAGAGCACTTCGTATTAAGGTGCATGCAGACCAAAAGAACATTCGCTGTTCTATCCCCCTACTCTACGAAATTCGGTCGTTACACGAAACGCGATTCGTTGATTTCGTAGAGTGGGGGATAAAACAGCGAATGCTCTTTTGGTCTGCATGCACCTTTACATTCAGTAATCAACAGCGAATTTCATTCAAATCTATTCAGTCAGCACGTTTGCATCGCGTTATAGTAATTGTTTTGATAGTTATGAATTGTTAAAGCGTTAATAGTTCATGTAAAGTTTAAAGGGAAAAATAATATTTAATTCAAGTGATTCCAACTACTCGCCAACAGATGGGGTTGGTGGTCCTGATTTTCCTAAATTTTGATTGTAATTCTTGATGTTGAAAAATCACCAAAATGTTTCTAAAAATACTAGAAACTATATTCAATTATTTTATAATGTGTAAATTCGCTACCATGTAAAAACGTTATTTTGAAATATTAGTAACATTACTTGTCGCTAGATGTACCATTAAAAAACTGGGTTTTCAATGTACTCGGCAGTAAGAATACATTTGTCACCACCCCAACTCTTCCCGTGGGTGTCGTAGGAGTCGACTAAGGGACTAAAGTGTTACTGATCATACACTTGACCCGGGTATGTCTTTAAACTACGTCCAACAAGTGAGGTAGGGCACAGCGAAATTTAATTTCGCTTGAATCTGGAGCAGCCTGTCTGGGGAAGTACCTCCACCTTACGGAATACCGCAGCCATAATAGCACTACTACCTATTATATAGGTATGTGATGTTGTGTTTCTGACGGTGAGTAAGGTTTCCAGAGCTCCAACCCCCCCAATCTCCCCCTTAATGACGATGACAGCGCAGATCAAGAAACTACCCCAGGAGGGTACCAGCTGCACTAGCGCTGGAGAATCCCTTTCTGGGCTTCCATGCTCAGGTAATGTCGTGCCTGAGCGTGGACGCCGAGAGCGCCCCGTTTCGTATTCTGGGGGGGGCAAATCCGCGCTCCGCCATCCACCATCCTCCCGAGGCAAGAACAAGACGGCTACGGCAGCCCCTGCCACGCTCGCTGTGGACTTCTGCAACATCAGGGGTTTGCATTCAAATCTTAATGCTGTCCATCATCACCTAGAGACAGCCAAGCCGGCCTTGCTTTTTCTAACAGAGACGCAGATATCGTCTCCAGCGGACACGAAATACCTCTCCTACCCTGGGTACGAACTGGAGCATTCCTTTCTCCCTAGGGCTGGAGTGTGTGTGTACGTTAGAGGCGATATCAGTTCTCGTCGCCTCAGCAATCTTGAAGGTAGGGACCTTTCCACCTTATGGCTGCGTGTTGACTGCGGCGAACATCCTCGCGTCTACTCGTGCCTCTATAGGTCCCATAGCGGTGATGCCGAAACTGACCGACTCTTGGAGCAGATACAAACGGCTGTAGATTCTGTGCAGCAGCAGATCCCATCCGCCGAGATCATCGTTCTTGGCGATTTCAATGCCCACCATGCCGAATGGCTGGGCTCCAGCAAGACTGATCATGCGGGGAGATCTGTTCACGACTTTGCTCTGACCTACGGCTTGACACAACTGATTACAGCGCCTACGCGAATCCCAGATGTGGAGAGCCAGGAACCTTCCCTGTTGGACCTTCTGCTGACTTCTCACCCGGTTGGTTATGATGTATCCGTTGTAGCCCCTCTCGGTTCCTCGGATCATTGCCTCATCCGGAGTACAGTGCCACTCACGTGCCCGCCGCGTCGGCGAGTTGCTTGCAGCCGCCGTGTGTGGCACTATAAGTCAGCAGACTGGGATGGGATGCGGGTGTTTTTTGCGTCCTACCCTTGGGGGCAGGTTTGCTTCACATCGCCGGATGATCCTGATATCGCTGCTGACTCTGTTGCTGACGTGGTGCTTCAGGGGATGGAACTTTTCATTCCATCCTCTGCGGTACCTGTTGGTGGCAAAACCCAGCCTTGGTTTGATTGCTCCTGCAAAAAGGCGGCTCGCCGAAAGATGGAGTGCTACCAGGCCTGGGCTAATGCGGCGGCGGTTCAGGATGTAAATACCAGCGCATTAAAAAAGGAGTTCAACTTTGCCTCCAGGTCCTTCAAAAGAGCCATTGCCAGAGCAAAGTCGTTGCACATTGGTAGGATTGGCGAGAAACTAGAGCGTCTCCCCTCGGGAACTCGTGCGTTCTGGTCTCTTGCCAAAGCTATCCAGGGGAATTTCTGCACGCCGTCTTTTCCACCTCTGCATACGGGGAATGATTCGTTGGCCCACGACGCAAAGGACAAAGCCGATTTATTGGGTAAGCTTTTTGCGTCCAACTCGACTTTGGATGACGGGGGGCAAGCGCCGCCGTCTATACCGCGGTGCGAGAGCTGTATGCCGGATGTACAGTTCCGCCAAAGCTCTGTGCGTAAGGCTCTTCGCTCCCTCGACATCCATAAGTCCAGTGGGCCTGATGGTATCCCCGCGGTTGTATTGAAGATGTGTGCCCCTGAGTTGGCGCCGGTCTTAACGCGTCTTTTTCGGCTCTCCTACTCTTTTGGCGTAGTCCCGACTTCGTGGAAGTCAGCTTTGGTGCACCCGATCCCTAAAAAAGGCGACCGCTCAAATCCATCCGACTACAGGCCGATAGCTATAACCTCCCTTTTCTCGAAGATTATGGAGTCCATAATTAATCGTCAGCTCCTCGGGTATCTTGAGGATCACCAGCTCCTGAGTGACCAACAATACGGTTTCCGTAGGGGTCGTTCGGCTGGTGATCTTTTAGTTTACCTGACACATTGCTGGGCAATGGCGATAGAGACAAAAGGTGAGGCACTGGCAGTTAGTTTGGATGTTGCGAAGGCCTTCGATCGCGTTTGGCACAAAGCCCTTCTTTCGAAACTTCCATCCTATGGGCTTCCAGGGAAATTATGCGAATGGGTCAGCAGTTTTCTAGCAGACAGAAGCATTAAGGTCGTTGTTGACGGTGAATGCTCTGACTCAATGTCTGTGAATGCTGGTGTCCCTCAAGGCTGTGTGCTATCACCCACGCTATTCCTCCTGCATATTAATGACATGTTGCATACTAGCGGCATTCATTGTTATGCGGATGATAGTACGGGTGATGCCTCCTACACCGGCCGTGCTAATATTTCCCGGGAAAACGTCATTGAGAGCCGGAACAAACTTGTGTCTGAAATTGAGACCTCCCTAAAAGAAGTCTCAGATTGGGGTCGGCTTAATTTGGTCCGATTTAACCCTACTAAGACACAGGTTTGCGCGTTCACCGCGAAAAAGCTTCCGTTTGTCGCGTCACCCCCGTTTCGAGAGCACTTCCCTATCTGCCACAGCCAGTATTGGAATTCTTGGTGTTGACATCTCGAGTGATGTCCAGTTCCGCGTCCACCTAGAGGGTAAGGCCAAATTGGCCTCGAAGAAGCTCGGTGTGCTCAATAGATCGAGGCAGTACTTCACGCCGGCTCACCGCCTACAGCTTTATAAGGCGCAGGTTCGCCCGCATATGGAATACTGCTCTCATCTTTGGGCAGGGGCACCTAAGTACCAGCTTCTCCCTCTAGACCGCATCCAACGGAGAGCAGCTCGAGTTGTCAACTGCCAACGTATTTCTGATCGGCTTGATACCCTGGCGCTGCGTAGAGATGTGGCCTCGCTCTGCATTTTCTATCGCATGTACTACGGGGAGTGTTCCGAGGAGTTGTTCGGATTAATACCTGCCGCTTCTTTCCGCCACCGCCCTACGCGACAATGTTTTCATTCTCACCATTTAGATGGTTGGCGGTCCTCAACTGTGCGCTTTTCTCGTAACTTCCTGCCTCGCACAGCTAAACTTTGGAACGAATTGTCACAAGCGGTGTTTCCGGACCGATACGACCTTCAAACCTTCAAGAAAAGAGCGTACTCCCACCTTAAAGGCCGGCAACGCATTTGCGACGCCTCTGGTGTTGCGGGTGTCCATGGGCGACGTTAATCGCTTTCCATCAGGCGATTCGTCTGTTCGTTTGCCACCTATAGCATAAAAAAAAAAAAAAAAAAAAAAAAACTCATAACAGATGAGATTCTTTGTATGGTCGACCTCGGATTCAAGTGTAAGGTGCTTTATTGTTAATACTCGTATATTTAATTTATTGTGATAAAGTCGCAGAGTTCATTTTTGGGACCCTTAAACATGAATATTTAAGCTTTACTCAAAAATTTTAATGTTGCTGTTAAGCTTTAGTGAATATTATATTATAGGTATTTAAAGATTGATCTATGTACGAGCACAGTCACTGGCAATAGTATCCTACGCTACGAATGCCATAGTAATATGTGACACGCTCTTACGTAAGTAAAACTAAGATCGTGCTGGTATTGTTGCGGTCTTCGTAACCCAAGATACTATTGCCGGTGACTGTATGTAAGTACAAACAGCCGCACAGATAAATGATCGTTTATGGCTGTTATTGCAATGTGTCGTATAAAGTGCCCGCAAACCTTCACCTACCTGTGTCGGCGATGGTACACCTAAAGTTCAGGGTGCTCTTGCAAAAACAGCGCAAAGATTGCTAAATACCTAATAAAAAACATTTTCTTTACAAAGTTTATAATAACAATTTATCCGCAGCATGTTTCATCAAAAATAGGCGAAGCCGTGTTCGGCTGTAATTTACAAATTCTGTTAGATTGGATGCCTTCTGCCCAGATAATGTTTTGTATTTATTAAAAAATACTGTGAAGATACTGGAATAAAGGCAAGGTCCATGTTCATTCCATAATTAAATTAAACAGAAAATAAATAATTATTTTTCTGAAAGATCTTAGCATCAACATCTCAGAATTTTTCAATTTATTTTATGCAACTCTACTAAAATACTACTTTACCATTCCGCATTATAAAAGTAAAGATTTTTGTTTGAATATTACAACTTACATCTACGAGTTCCGATTCTTTTTCCCGTTACCTATGATTTACGCAGATAGACCGGTCTAGGTAGGTGAGTAGATAGTTACGTTTCGGAACTGCCTATCAAATGAAAAAAGTTTGTGAAAGAATTTGAGCTGGAAACTGGGTTTAAAGTTTAATCTGCATCTGTACCGATAACCCGGGGCAACATTGCTCACAGGAAACAAACAGTTACATTACTTAAATAACTGTGAAAATTCTGTACAACGCTTTAACTAAACGATTTCATCCAAATACTCTTGCTTTAATTCGATTATACCACAGTGTTTTTTTTGGGCAATGTTATCGCCTAGAGTTAATGGAATCTAATTTACTGTCCTTTCGTGGAAAAGTTCACACTTTTACCTTATGCCATCGAAATAAGGTAGAATTTGAATAATAATTGCACATATATTTATGTTCTTGACTGTACTTATTTAAATCGTAATAGGAGGTCATGTCACGCGGCGCCGTTTGTTTGACATAAAGTAATTAAGCAACAAAACGCGGAACGAGAAAATTGCTTTTTGTTTCTCGTTTGTCAAGTCACTTTTAATTTGTTCATACATCTAAATGTATTAAGATTAACATTAACACCCTACATTCTCCAGCAGTAAGTTCACTTACCAATTACATTAAGAATAACAAAAAAGCAAACTTAGATATAATTAGTAGTGTTCCCGGGTTGTAGTTAGCTGGTAGTGATCTAGTGATCCCAACAAGAAATAAATAATAAACTCTGAACTACTCGTAGTTGTTATTAGTTTACCATTTTAGGCATTTTTGTGTAAAAGATTAATGTGCTACGTGCCTATGAAATAAATGAATTTGATTTCCCATGCCACGGCGTCTTTCCACCGGAGATGTGCTACAGTATTGCTATAGAAACTGCGTGCAAATAATTGCCCGAGCACCACTTTAGTGAGGCATACGCCTATTCTAATAATAATCTTCTAAACTACAAAATGCTGTGAAATTTTCAGTTACGTACTCGTATTATAACTTTGCCCTAGAAGGGTTACTGATAGGGCTGCCAACCATAGGTCACAGATATGCGGTACATTCCCGAATAAATTGCGGGACTTGACTATAAAATGCGGGACGCATGAGAAAGTGTATTAAATGATAATAATCGGCCAAGTGCGAGTCGGAGTCGTACACAATGGGTTCCGTAACAGCAAATATAAAAAAATACGGACTCCTTACAGGTTTTCCCGTGTAGTTGTATACCGTAAGGAACTATTTTCTGTATTTTTTGCTAATTATTAAGCATTGTCGGCCTCCGTAGCCTAGTTGGTAGTGACCCTGCCTACGAAGCTGGAGGTTCCGGGTTCGAATCCCGGCGAGGGCATTATTTGTGTATTTATTTATCACAAATATTTGTTCCTTGGTCATGGTTGTCTATGTATTTAAGTATCTATATGTATCTATCTATTATATATATCGTCGCCTGGTACCCACATCACAAGCCTTAATTGAGCTTACCGTGGGACTAGGTTGATTTGTGTAAGATGTCCCAAGATATTTATATTTATTATTATTATTTATATTGTAGATTCGGAGAATGTGGGGTTATTTCCGCCTATTATTATTTAAATAGCTTGTTACTATGTTATACTTTAATGTTATTTACATGTCTCACAATAATAAAATAAAAATTGAAAATCCTCTCACTAAGCCCTCCATTTGAATGATACAGTTTGCAAAAAATTTTTTCCTAACTAGTGCGGAAAAGCTTTGCGCATGCTTCGTATGCGTATATTTCTCTTTTTAAGGCACTTCTCATGAAAAAAGTCGTTCCACACACGTGTAAAAACTTCATTTTAACTCGGGTGATTGGCGCCCTCGTTTCACTCGGGCTCCAACTTTCACCCTCGTCGAAAAACATTTCTTCGCACTTATAACGAAATGTTCTATTATTTCACAATTTCCCAAAGTAGACCTCATATTCAAAATTTATTCATTTACGTTCCACGTCCATCGTTGGGTCACCAACTTACACATGTGTGTTTACTATTCTTTAGTGGAATCCAAACTGAGGTAAAGCATTCGTTTTTGGGGAAATAGTTTCAAGTACAATATAAACAGAGCTTTTGTATAATTTGTATTGCAAAAACGAGTTATTAGAACCCGAACTGCTCCATGGGATTAGTGCAGAGAACTTTTTGTTAAGCTACAAATTCTGACAGTACTCAGTTTGTACGTTTTAGTACAACATCATTTGTTAAAAATATATGTATGAAACGGGAAAAACGCATTCTGCAGATTTTTTTTCCGATTTTGCAAGTGGCAAAACACCTTGTTCGATACCAGGGTCGCGTTTTATAAAGTTACATTTTACAATTTCGAAGTTTGCCTCTCTAAAGTACGCACATATTGAACTTAAACTAGGAAAACTGTAAATAGTAACTTTATAAAATGCAACCCAGGCAGTAACATTAACTACTACTGAGTTTAAGAGAATAAGTACCATATTTTCAAGAAATCCCTCGAAAAGTTTTAACTGAAAGGCTGTCTTATTATGACATTGAAGATATATTTACTTTCCACAATTATACATGTAAGTGTGACATTATTTCTTATTTTTGTATTTTTATAATATAGCTTCCAATTTTTTTTTTCATAACTTATGACATGATTCAACGATTTTGATGTATTTAACTTAGTGTAACCTCTTATCTGTTTGCCACGCCCTTACGGGTTCATGTATTATGTGTAGGTACCTAACCTAACCATAACATAAGCATGATTGCAATAAAGAAATAAAAAATAAAAAAAATCCACCTCAATCGGTCCAGTAGTATCTGAGCAAATCGGCTGTAACAGACGAACAGACAGGCGAAAAGCGATATTATAGGATTATAAGGGTTTCGGTTTTTCCTTTTGAGGTATCCTAAATGCATAAAGTTTAACTTTAGAAACATTTATTACAAATAGCATAAAGCTTTAATGACAATTACATTTAAAAACAATCATTCATTTCAGATCGGTTCAATTTAAATGCACCTAATGCACCCATCGCAATCATTCATATTTTGGCAGTATACAAGTTCAGTACACGGTGCTCACAGGCTAGTCCCGGACGTCGCGGTAAATTCAAATTGACAAGACGCAATCTTAAATTGCTCTCATTTACGTATTCGTAATATTATTTTAGTATTTCTGAAAAGCGGGACAATCGGCGTCCCGCTCGAACCCTTTGCGGGACGCATACTTTAGGGCCCCAGAAACGGGACGTCCCGCATATAGCGGGACAGTTGGCAGCCCTAGTTACTGACCTGAGTACCGAGAAGGCCAATAAAAGTGAATATTGAATTATCAATTTTCAAAAAGTTAGGCGGGTAAAACAGTTTAGTTTAGATTTATTAATTTGTTGATTGACTTATGCTGCCGTGCAATTCCTAAACCACAGTAACTGACAAAAGTCGATTTTGAGATAATAGCAAAAAACAGTTTTAAAATAATATATTTTCCAAGATTTGATAGTTATTGAGATATTTTTTTGACCAAAATGAAGCATTTAATTCATACAATATGATAAATTAAAAAATACGTGCTTCTGCATTTTCTAAAATTAAATATGTGTTTTTTTCGAAATTCTGTGTTTGTACTGCGCTTTTAAAAACAGGGAAAAATATAAGAATTACTAATTAAGACACAGTAAAAATGACCACTTACTGCACAAATTTTGCGTGCTTTTTAGAGATAGGCGGCATTTTACAGATTAAACTGCAGTAAAAGGGACTAGTGTACTGTAATTTAACTAGTATTTTGATTGAATTTTCGTGCTACGAACTTCATTCACAGCAGTAAAATATAGTTTTTTTTAATAAAGTAATTAAAATACAACAAAAATTTGTAACAGCATTACATGATTTTATTATTAAGAAATTCAAACACGCTTATCAAGTTTCATGCCAATGTGAGACACAGAAGGATGTAAAAAACGATTTAAAAGTTACTTGGAAAACGCAGTTTATTTAGGGATTTGTCGTCAATAATACAAAAATTAGACAAAAATTAAGGTTTATTACCACATTTTCTTAAGAAATGAAATAACAATCAACTTAAGGTACCAGTATCGGTTGTAATCATAGTAAATGGCACATTATATTTAGCCTTACATTGATTTCAATGAGTAAGCTCACGACTGATTATGGCGTAGCACTTCTACGATTAATTTTAATAAATACAATTTCTTACGTATTCGTGTCAGTTATAAATCAAAAAGTCTTTAGAATACTTTCTATTATAATACAAAACCGTATAAAATAATAAATTGTCATCCATTATGATCTGTTACTACAATAGTACTCCGCTCCTGTAGTATATTTATGTATGACACGTTATAGGTTTTGTTATGTTTTTTTGGAGAAAACTAGGAAACAAATTTGGTTCGTTAAAGCACCCTGTTAATAAGATAAATAAATGAAACCTCTTTAGTCATAATTCTAGAACCGCCGGCCGGTTTGTGGAGGCCTAAGTATAATAAGGCCATGACAGACAGTGTTAAACAAACATCTTGACAGGATATTACTGATGGGATGATTATTTAGAAAATAAATTATTATGTTCTTTTTTGTTCGGAAAATGTTTTTTTTTATTTCTAATGAAAGTTAATTGTTTTGATGTTAAATTAAAGTCCCTTAAATATTCGTGACTAAATTAATAACACCGTATATATATTATGTAGCAATTCATTAAAGAAATGATTAGGAATTTACTTTCATATTTTATGTTTAGCTTTGAATTTAAACTAACATAAAGTTTGTTAAATGCATCTGCCGCCTAGGAACCATAACTCGCATAGCAAAATTAAATGTGTACAAACTAAAGAGAAGGTTATTTTTTTTGTATTTTAAGAACCTAATAATTAGGTAATAATCAGTGATCATTTTTTTGGATTCCCCCGGCGGGTCTCTATAGTAATTTGAAAAATAAACTTTAATTATATTGCCATATTTCTGTTTCATAAAATATGCTCTGGTGTGTATAGTACAATAGTGTTAAATATTTTTTTATTGTCACACCCATATTTCTTTATACGCGAAATCCCGCTAGGGGGAATTCAAAAAACCGATCACTGGTAATAATACCTTTATGTGTTTAACTATAGGTATAAGTTTTTACTCGTTTATCAACAGACGACACCTTGGTTGTTTTAAATTGTAAATAGGTCAAGAATTATTTTACTACCTTAAACAGGATGTTCTAACGATATCACTATAAGCTATCTTCAAGGAAGCTCCGAGATGGAACTACTCGTAACTCGAATTTGCCACTTAAAATAAACGTCTAAATGCAGTTAAAATAGTCAAATAACATAAAAATACTGTCTAAACTGCAGCCCCTTGGGGTGCTACTATCCTTTAGCTAGTATTATTGCTATTGTAAGTAATACAACATACAGCATAATGTGTACATTAATGAACTTGTTACTGCAGTTTAGATGGCAATACGATACTTATTTGATCAGTAGTGTACCACTTTAAATATCGTTATTTTATTCCTACTGTGTCTTAACTAGTAATTATGCTTATTAATCTATGAAACTGGAAACGCAGTACAACACTTTTAGCATAAAAATTGTATACTGTGTTTTAATTAGTTTCTTTATAAACGAGATACTATGAGTTTACAGGCTAAAAATCATGAAAATCTACACCTGTACTGCGTTTTAGTCAGTATCAGCCCAAAAACCGTAGCCGTAGACCATTTTACTGCGCTTTATATTGCATTGTGCAGGAAAAACTAGTCACTTACTGCTTTTGGGGATTCGAGTTTCCATGTTCCAGTTTTCCAAATTAAAAACCGATCGATTGGGATTATGCGTTTTGATTTGCTGATTATAGATCACCAATAAACCAAAAATCGGAAAATTGGCAGTTACTGTGGTTTAGGAATTGCACGGCAGTATGGGTCTTAAGGAAATGCGTAATAGTACATTACGACACAAGTGCGAAAAACATGAAATTGACACGAGTTACGAATTTCGTTTTTTCACGTGTCTCGTACGACGTTTTTTTAGCACACTTCTCGCACTAGAGCCTAAAAAACGCACCGTGTGTACTTAAAAATAATAATTAAGACTTACAGTGAAACCCGCTAGTTCTTAACTTACCTACCTCTAGATGCTTCGTAAATTGTTTATAAAGACGAAAGACTACACAATTATTTCTGAGATTTGAGACAACTAAGAACCACCATGCATAATAACAACAGCTGCTAAATTAATATAATAATCATCAGCATCATCCGTCAGAAGACGTCCATAGCTGGACGAACGCCTCCCTGAAGTACCTCCACCGAACAGCGTGGCAGCACACGCTCGGCCTCACCCTGTTTGATGACGGACTCATTTAGCCGTCCCGGCTCCAGAACAAAGGCCGGGATTAAATAATGTTAATTCTCGCAACCGCCGGCCGCCGCATAACTCTACATAACATATTAGATTCCGCCCGAGCGCCGTAAAAAAGCGGAGGATACAAAATGATCCAGCATAAATATTAAATACCGATTTGGAGCAATTAATATCGTATGGGGAGGAATTTGTTTATTGCGTGGAGGGATCCGGAGACATTTTAATTAGATCGCGACTATTATTAAGAGGAAATAAAAGAGATCTTCGGGGAAAGGGTGGGATTAAAGGGTCGGGTCGGGACGTAATTTGTAAGGAATTGCAATTTCTTTGATGTCCGACGCGGAGTAATCATACACCTCACGTCTCCTTTCACAACATAATTATTCAAATTGAGTATTCTCAGGCGTACCTATAAAATGTAATGTTATTTACTTTTGTTCAAAGAAACACGTTTTTTCCTAGCTGTATCAAGACTTCGAAGTTTCCGCAGTTCATACCAATTCCAGGGAAAGTTATTCAAAACGGCACCAAATGAAATGATAAATCAAAAGGTAATGTGTCCCTCCCGCGCTTCGTAATGAAGTTTTGATGGCGCGGGCGGAGCGGTGAGCGGGGCGGAGAGCGGGGAGCGGGGCGGGCGGCGGGTAATTATAATGCCATTAACAAAAAGTCCAGGACGTCCCGCGGGAAATGACGCGACGTCTCCCGTCGAAGGACCCGCTATTGCCAAAACCTGACTTTTTATGTAACACTAGCCGTGCCGCCCGTGCCCGAACCGCGGTCTGAATCAAGTTATGTAAAGCAGAGATACTTTTGTTTTGACCGGAAAAACATTTCACAAAAGGGACTCGAAAAGGTATTCTCTTGCCAAATTCAATAGCATCTTATTGACAAGAACGGAATTATTGCCAAAAATACTTTAAGAACAATATAAATATATTGTCTATAAATATATCGTTAACTATGGAACAATATCGCTGCTTATCAGATAGTCAAATCATACCCGCATTAAGATTTCAATATTTTCAATCACCGTAATCATTTCAACTTTTATACGTTACTGCTGTAAACATAGGCCTTCCGTTTGGATCTCCACATACACCGGTCCGAAGCAACCTGTATCCAGAGTCTCCCGGCGATCTACCTACATAAAGGTCGATTGTCCATCTTGTGGGTGGACGTCCTACGCTGCCTTTGCTCAGCCTATTACAATACATCCTGTTTATTAGGCAGTGCACTTTTGCCTTCCACTCGTTCCAGTCAGTCGTTAAGGTACGCGTCCAGATCATCACACATCTCCGTCTAGGCCTGCCACGTCGTCTTCTACTTGTATTTCATGGTTCTGTGGCAAACCTTCAATTCAGTCTTAAACTGTCAATCTCCTCCTCAATTACATTTCGTTGTTGGCCTAATACGGTCGCCAAATCAAAGTCTGAGGTTGTTGGCAATCGAGATTTTTTGAATGCAAAAGAGTATAATTCTTGCATAAGATACTATTGACGGTGAAGTACATTTAGCGAAGGCATCTCAAAAAGGGCTGTCCACGCGGCACTTCTCGTACACCGCCGGCCGCTGCCCGACTGCTCGCGCCGCGGATTTCCATAAAGGGTCGCTAACGACGATCGGTTATTGCGAGCTGACCGCTGTTTTCGGTGGATCGATTACGTAACCCTGACGTCGGAATTATTATTGCTTCGTAATTAATGACCGAGAGGTTGAGAGGTCTGCGAGAGGCTCATCTCGGCTGCAGTGAGAGAACTTCTCACTCTTTTCACTCGCTAGCAACATGCTGAGATGAGGCCATTTCGTAGCATACACGCTTTTCACTACATAGTATAAAATAAAGTCACTTTTTCTGTCCCTATGTCCCTTTGTACGCTTAAATCTTTAAAACTACGCAACAGATTTTGATGAGATTTTTTTTAATAGGTAGAGTAATTCAAGAGGAAGGTTTTTATGAAGGTAGGTATAGTACCCGTGCGAAGCCAGGGCAGGTCGCTATTATTTGTATAATTTCTGTATTTTGTGATTTTTGTGTATTTTACGAATAAAGTTATTTCTATTTCTTCTGAGGCAACTTCATGGATTATGCGAGGTGTTTCACAAACCAGTGTAAACCTCAGACGCCCCAACGCTATCTATCTTTATACTTTATTATGACATAATAAAGTAAGTCCGTATGACCTACGGGCGTCTGAAGTTTTTACCGTGACTTCTTGAATGGAAGAGTAATTATAAATATTAGATGTCATATACCAAAGAAAAACGACCAAGATCACCTATGTCCGAGGTGGGGATCGAACCCACGTACTCAGCTTTCGCGGCTGATGCCTGTACCCCTCGGCCACTCTGTCTTAGCAACCACCGGTCAAATTTCTCGGGCATATGCAATCCCTTACAAGGCTAGGCGCCTTTGACCATTCTCTAAGGGCAAGCATTAACTACATGCCTGCACCTCCTATTAGAATACTTTACAGAATTTGACCGGTGGTTGCTAAGACCGAGTGGCAGAGGGGTACAGGCATCAGCCGCGAAAGCTGAGTACGTGGGTTCGATTTATTTGTATCTTTAATCCTAGACCATCAAAGTCATTGTAGGTACGATAATTCCATGGTATTGGAAGTTAATTAACAGGCGGCTCCTGTGTTATTAAGTTATTAATATCAACGGTGTGACGAACCATTTAACGGATCCATTTACTTTATATTAGTTCCCTTCATAGGCAGTGCGGTCGGCATAAGACACTTGATCAAATAAAATAAAAAACAAAACAAATAGAAGAACTTTGAACACTTTTTTGCAAACTACGAGGTAAATGTCCGTGAAATTCGAAAACTCAGTTCAGGATTTGACATCTGGTTATGTTTTAAAAGAGGTATGCTGTTCAGCAGAGAGTAACAAAAAATTACACTTGATTTGTCCGATGACCCCCTCTCCCCTAAGGTGATATTTGGTGATTTTTTCTTGACTCCCCCCTCCCCCTATACAGTATGACGTGATTAATGGACAAGCCCTAATGCTTGCCCTCAGAGAATGGTCAAAGGCGCCTAGCCTTGTAAGGGACTGCATATGCCCGAGAAATTTGACCGGTGGTTGCTAAGACCCAGTGGCCGAGGGGTACAGGCATCAGCCGCGAAAGCTGAGCACGTGGGTTCGATCCCCACCTCGGACATAGGTGATCTTGGTCGTTTTTCTTTGGTATATGACATCTAATATTTATAATTTACATAGTATTAAGTAGTGTTACTACTGGAGAAAAATTAAAAGTACAAATCAAAATATTTAGTTAATAAATAATTTGATTTGTGTTTTCGCAATATGTTCATTGGAAGAGTAATTCTTTAAAGAATTTCTTTAAATAATTACTCTCCCATTCAAGGTGACACTAATAAAATATATGAAACAGACTTTTATCGCGATTTTGGGATTGTACTGTGGGTAGATGACACATACGAGGTGTCTAGTGTTTTCAGTGGTTGGCCACTCGGCGGGAACTGTAAATGTGACGTTATAAATCAGATTGTAAGAAACCTCTACTCTTCTTTTGACATGGTTTTAGAGTGGGCTAGGGTTCTAATTGGTTGAGTGTACAGTCGACGTTAAAGATATCGTTACGGTTTAGGTGCCAAAAGTATATTTACTCGACTTTATTGCCTTGAAATTACGGTCGTGCAAATATATTTTTGGCATCAAAACCGTAATGATATCTTTGACGTCGACTGTACTAAACGTGTCGAATTAATATTCTTCATTAGTTATCTTATTTGGCATACATATCGGTACCAAAGTAAGTAAGTACCAACACTCACGCTTCACACAGTCGCGGTCTCGGCTCGCGCACACAATACCTACTCAATCTCGAAGGAATTCCCTAAAACCGCGCTGGCTGCTTATTTAGGCACTCTCTGTCTGCCTATTGTTTTTATAGCATCATCAAAATGAGGCTCCGGAAAGCCGCCTTCATAATTATGATACGACAAGTTTCAAAGACGACGCGCTGTCTCGTCTTTATAAATGCGTCCATAAAATATCCGCGCCTACCGTCCGATGACAGAATTTATTGGCTATCCTTATTTGCGTCACTTTTGTATACCTGAAAAGACTCACTGTATACTTACAAAATAATTTCCGACACTATTTCAGCATACAGTGTATTCATCCTTACTTGTCTTATCATGTAAACAAACCACAGACTAAGTGAAACAAACAAAACGTCAAGGATGATCAAAAGACAATCACTAGTGATTAGAAATGTCGATGTAATGAAATGTCAGCGATAATTTCACTGCTTAGGTACGTAAATAGAGGATTATCGATTTTACATCGTCTGTCAGGAAGAGAATTAATTCGTATAAGATTATATCAAAACTATGGTTAAATTTCGAGGATTTTTCTCTGTCGCTCCAACGAAGGCGCCACTAGTCATGAGAAAAATCACATGAAGTGCACCCGTGAAGCGAACAACGTGAAGCGAAGTAGCGAAACGAATGACGTTTGACGTGAAGATTTTATTCAATATTCAATAGACAACTAAGCACTGCCAGTCTTTGAATAAAATAAATATTGAAATCAATTACAAAAACCGGCCAAGAGCATGTCGGGCCATGCTCAGTGTAGGGTTTCGTAGTTATTCAAAAACGGCTGGGCCGATTATGTTCGAAATAGTTTTATGCCAGCCCACTATTCATGATTTTTTTTGGACCTTTGGATCAAAAGTTAGAGGGGGGGGGGGAAATTTTTTTTTCATCTGGAGCGATTATCTCCGAAAATATTGACTTTAGAAAAAAACTTTCTTAAAAGCCCCTTTTTCTTTTTAAGAGACCTATTCAATGACTCTCACACTATACGATTACAGCAAATAAAAAAAATCACCCCACATCACCAATTGGGGAGGTACCCGAAAAAATTTTTTTTTTTTACTTTTTATTGTATCACTTTGTTGGCATGATCAATATGTATACCTGTACCAAATTTCAGATTTATAGTATTAACGGCCACTGAGCTAAGTATGCTGCGGAAAGACAGACATAGCGAAACTATAAGTATGGGTTCCGTTGTTGCAATTTTTTTTTTTTAATTATTTTAAATTACTGCATTTTCCTCGAGTTGTACTTTAAGTATTAATATCGATATATTGACATGCCAACATTATGGTACATAGACAATCTAGACATCGCAATGTCACATCAATGTCAGATGTTTTTAAAGTTATCCGACCGTAACAGCATTTATTGACGAAAATATTTACAGAAATGATATTTTTCAGTGCTTTTTTGAGTGATTATAATACTTTGCGAGTTTAATTAAGTATGCAACAACATTTGACGTGATGATTAATGTGTAATTGCAGAGAAACGTGTGATAATGTTATCAAAAAGTGTTTGTTTACATGATAAGACAAGTAAGGATGAATGCACCTTATAGCACAGCACACAAAATATGTGCATATAACCAGCCAGTGTGACATACAGATTTAAGTATGTATATACTTACAACAGCGATGCTTAGATAGATAATTGCTATAAAAATTATCATCAAATCCGGTCCTTATGATAAGTGACAAAGTAAGACCTTTTACTATAAACGCTCACGAACTTATGATAAGTTGCGCTTTTATGGTCTGCAAACTATTTTGTAAGTATACTATACGAACAGACAGTAGCACATGATGAGAATACGAGTACTTATACTATTATATTGAAGCCATTTTAGCTGCGTCACCCCAAGCGCCTGCGATATGGTTCCCTCCCGATCGCCAAAATATGGAGGCTCGGAATTCTTTCCCGGATAATTGGTAGGATTAAGTAATTGCCGGCGTCGCGAAGACAGCGTGATGGATGATGCTAGAAGGGGAGGGGGGAGTTGCGAGAGGAGTGAGGGGGGGGGGATCGGTTTGATTTTTCTCCGATCAATCATTGGAAATGAAGTCTGAACAGCGCAGTATTAGCCGCGGTGATGGATGCGCCGGTGGCTTTACATGTCTATTACGAATTACTTACGAGCACCTTCGGGTGGAATATGCTCTTGAGATAGTACGTAGTCCCGCCGTGTTCGAACATTTTGGGATATCTTCATTATTATCAGATTGGGTAATTTCCGGAAATACATATGCTAGTGAGTTTCAAAAACACTTGACTATTTTCAAGAATGGAAAATGGCGAATTGGTTTTTGGGTCATGCACTCATGTCGTGTAGAGGCGGGTTTTCACTTAGTGTTCTGAGCGAGCATTTGTTAGTTCTTGAGCTGATAAAAACAGGATTTCACATAGCAAAATGTTCGTTCATCAGCCCACGAACAAGTGAATGCTGGCTCAGAACACTAAGTGGAAACGCGGCTTAGGAAGAGTGAAAAGACTACTAGGGACGGTCATGCTGAGCAACTTTGACAATGGAGTGCAGACAACGAAGAATATTAGACTACTCGACTCGTAGAGATTAGTATGTCGAGCTAATTACCAGCCTCCGTAGCCTAGTTGGTAGTGACCCTGCCTACGAAGCTGGAGGTTCCGGGTTCGAATCCCGGCGAGGGCATTATTTGTGTATTTATTTATCACAAATATTTGTTCCTTGGTCATGGTTGTCTATGTATTTAAGTATCTATACGTATCTATCTATTATATATATCGTCGCCTGGTACCCACATCACAAGCCTTAATTGAGCTTACCGTGGGACTAGGTTGATTTGTGTAAGATGTCCCAAGATATTTATATTTATTCATTTATTAAATCCAAATCTCAAACTAAACCATAGAGATATTAGCTCAATCCCAAACCTCTGATTTAAATCAACTTAACTCTATGGTTTTAGCATTATTGTGTCAAAAAGCACATTTGTCAAATCTGTTATTATTTATCTTATACGAGGCGTATTCTCGGCTTAAAACGAAATGAGGAGATAAGTGGAACAATGTGAATTACTTCTGTATTTACTGAGACGCGACTCCAGCCATTCGTAAAACAAGTTTTATTACAAATTTATTGTGTGACGAGGAAATGTCGCGATACGAAGTGCTAACTCTCGAGAAGCGAAGTTGTGAGCACTTTTGGTATATTATCTATTTCATTGTACATTTTTGTAGCTTGGTAGCAATAATAATAGCTAAACCTACTTCAGATTTATGTACATAGATGAAAAGTGTGTAAATTTGGATCACGATTTCGATGTTGATAAACATTGGTTGATAAAGTTCATAAAAAATAATTATTAAGCCCCCGTAGGCAAGGTCACTTTATCAACTGAATTATGGAGACCATCAAATGCTGCTGATCGACCACGTTTCACAAATGTCGTTTTATGTCCAAAAGACATTTTTATGGCTAGAACAGAAACAGCTGAAACTTTCCAGTTTTGTAACCAGATTTATTTACATTTACACACCAACCATGCATATACATACAATGTTTACCAATATCGAAAACGTGATCCAAATGTACATATCTTTCGTAAAATGTTCAGGATAAATGCACAAGACTGTAATGTAATACGTATCGATTCTTTTTTTTGGATTTTATATTAAAATTAAGTACCTATCCGTATGCCTTGCGGGGCCCTGTAGATGGATATTTATATATATCTGCATAATGTAAGATCACGCAAAACAATTGATCTGCTTTTATTCCTCAAAAGTAACAAAGAATATTGTTGCAGGGTGGTGAGGTGGGGGGAGCATGGGCCGCGGGTAAGATGGGCGCGGCGCGCGCCGACGAGGACTTCGCGGCGCTGGTGCGAGACTTCAGTGACTACTTCTACAGCAATACCTCCGACAACAGCTCCGCCCACAACTGCTCCACCGGCTGGCCTTGGAACTGCTCCTTAGGGTAAGATGGAGACCAACAGTTCGCGGCGCTGGTGCGAGACTTCAGCGACTACTTCTACAGCAACACCTCCGACAACAGCTCCGCCCACAACTGCTCCACCAGCTGGCCTTGGAACTGCTCCTTAGGGTAAGATGGAGACCAACAGTTCGCGGCGCTGGTGCGAGACTTCAGTGACTACTTCTACAGCAACTCCTCCGACAACAGCTCTGCCCACAGCTGGCCTTGGAACTGCTCCTTAGGGTAAGATGGAGACCAACAGTTCGCGGCGCTGGTGCGAGACTTCAGCGACTATTTCTACAGCAACTCCTCCGACAATAGCTCTGCCCACAGCTGGCCTTGGAACTGCTCCTTAGGGTAAGATGGAGACCAACAGTTCGCGGCGCTGGTGCGAGACTTCAGTGACTACTTCTACAGCAATACCTCCGACAACAGCTCTGCCCACAGCTGGCCTTGGAACTGCTCCTTAGGGTAAGATGGAGACCAACAGTTCGCGGCGCTGGTGCGAGACTTCAGTGACTACTTCTACAGCAACTCCTCCGACAACAGTTCTGCCCACAACTGCTCTGCCCACAGCTGGCCTTGGAACTGCTCCTTAGGGTAAGATGGAGACCAACAGTTCGCGGCGCTGGTGCGAGACTTCAGCGACTACTTCTACAGCAACTCCTCCGACAACAGTTCTGCCCACAACTGCTCTGCCCACAGCTGGCCTTGGAACTGCTCCTTAGGGTAAGATGGAGACCAACAGTTCGCGGCGCTGGTGCGAGACTTCAGCGACTACTTCTACAGCAACTCCTCCGACAACTGCTCTGCCCACAGCTGGCCTTGGAACTGCTCCTTAGGGTAAGATGGAGACCAACAGTTCGCGGCGCTGGTGCGAGACTTCAGCGACTACTTCTACAGCAATACCTCCGACAATAGCTCTGCCCACAACTGCTCTGCCCACAGCTGGCCTTGGAACTGCTCCTTAGGGTAAGATGGAGACCAACAGTTCGCGGCGCTGGTGCGAGACTTCAGCGACTACTTCTACAGCAACTCCTCCGACAACTGCTCTGCCCACAGCTGGCCTTGGAACTGCTCCTTAGGGTAAGATGGAGACCAACAGTTCGCGGCGCTGGTGCGAGACTTCAGCGACTACTTCTACAGCAATACCTCCGACAATAGCTCTGCCCACAACTGCTCTGCCCACAGCTGGCCTTGGAACTGCTCCTTAGGGTAAGATGGAGACCAACAGTTCGCGGCGCTGGTGCGAGACTTCAGCGACTACTTCTACAGCAACTCCTCCGACAACAGCTCTGCCCACAGCTGGCCTTGGAACTGCTCCTTAGGGTAAGATGGAGACCAACAGTTCGCGGCGCTGGTGCGAGACTTCAGCGACTACTTCTACAGCAACTCCTCCGACAACAGCTCTGCCCACAGCTGGCCTTGGAACTGCTCCTTAGGGTAAGATGGAGACCAACAGTTCGCGGCGCTGGTGCGAGACTTCAGTGACTACTTCTACAGCAACTCCTCCGACAACAGCTCTGCCCACAGCTGGCCTTGGAACTGCTCCTTAGGGTAAGATGGAGACCAACAGTTCGCGGCGCTGGTGCGAGACTTCAGTGACTACTTCTACAGCAACTCCTCCGACAACAGCTCTGCCCACAGCTGGCCTTGGAACTGCTCCTTAGGGTAAGATGGAGATCAACAGTTCGCGGCGCTGGTGCGAGACTTCAGCGACTACTTCTACAGCAACTCCTCCGACAACAGCTCTGCCCACAGCTGGCCTTGGAACCAGGGATCGGAACCGGTTTCAAAATACCGGTTAATATTGTTCGTAAACAGTTTAAATTTCTGTTCTGTCATTAACCGATAATTAGCAATAACGTTTTCATAAAGAACGAATCAATTTCGGTTACCGGTATTTATGAAGAACAGAATTTATTTCGTTCCGTGAAACTTTATTGAACTGGTTAATAAGTGTCAAGTTTGTCAATTAATTTATTTATCTATAACAGCCACTTCAACCAGCAATACACTGATATCGCATGTTAAGACTCACCTTTTTATTGTGATTAAGTCATAAATCGGTATGTCAGACATTGACATTAATCAAATGCAATAGCTAATTATAAATTTCATTTCCGCAATCATGGGAAGAAAAAAAGAAAATAAAATTTAAGGCTTCGTATAAGGCCGGCTTTACACCTGTAAGTTAATTACGTAAATCTAGGGACGAAGCTATATGCAAGAATGAGATAGTGATAATATCTCATTCTTGCACAAAGCTTCGTCCAGTTTTTCGTAAGTTGTACTTACGTAAAATTTACAGGTATAAAGGCCGCCTAAAGTTACGAATTTAATAATCATAATCCGTTCTACTGGTGTCAGAAGTAGCGGAGAAGTGACATGAAATTTAAGTGAAATTTATTCGGTAACATTTTTCTCAGAAACGTTTCTTGTCAATTATGTAATTTTCAGAAGTATGTATGTGTAATATGTGAAATGTTTCAGAAATTGCCCATCGCTAAATACAATACAATACTTTGTGCAATGCTGACAGTCAGCACCCTATTAGCGTTATTTCGGCACCAGTCACAGTTCTAGCGAGCCTGGGGTCCGCTTGGCAACCTAATCTTATGATTTAACGTAGCGCTATTTTTTGTGGAAACGCCTTATTGAGATTAGAGACCGGTTTTCTCACGACGTTTTCCTTCACCATAAAGCTAGTTCTGAATATCAAATGACATTTCGTACATAAGTTCCAAAATACTCATTGGTCGAACTGAGGTTTGAACCCAGAATCTTCCAGATTGAAAGACCAACGTCTGCTACCTACTACGACTAGTAGGTCACAACCGTTTACGGAATTACACAATGCTGAAAGTAAAAACATTTAAAACACTATCTCGGACACAAACTGTCGAATAACTTTTTTTTCCTGGTTGATACATAGGTAAGGAAATGATTTAATTCTCTATTTTAAAGCTAGTTTGGTCTCTGTACGTGAAAAATCATAAAGCAGGTCAATAACACCCAATGACCTTTAAAGAAAGACCTTAGAAGCTTCGGTAGCCTAGTCGTTCAAGCACTCGACTTTCAAACAGGCGGTGGTCGGTTCGATCACCGTCCGTACCACTGAGTTTTTCGGAATTTATGTATGGAATGTCATTTGATATTTATCGATAGCTTTTCGGTGAGGAAAAACATCATGAGGAAACCTGCATACCTACATCTGAGAAGAAATTCAAAAGGTGTATGTGAAGCCTCCAATCCGCACTGGGCCCGCGTGGAGACTTGCCCATACCCTCTTATGAGAGGAGGCCTGTGCTCAGCAGTGGGACGTACATAGGCTGATGATGATGATGATGACCTTTAAAGTAAAGTGTCCAATGCATATTAATGAATTCTTAAAACGATTTTTCTCGGTATCTAAATTATAAAACGCAAATATGCCTACTACGACGATCGAACCCGGTACCTCCATATTCCTAGTCAAAACTCAGAGCCATCGTTGTATCTCTGACATTGACATCTCTGACGTAGAAACCGGTTAATTTCGTTCAACAAACACAAAACCTGCTGAAGAACAGTTCTCTCATATTAACCGTTTAAAAACCGGTAACCGAAAACGAGAACACTATTATTTCGGTTTGACGTCTAGAGGCAAAACCGGTTTGGTTGAAAATACCGGTATCCGATCCCTGCTTGGAACTGCTCCTTAGGGTAAGATGGAGACCAACAGTTCGCGGCGCTGGTGCGAGACTTCAGCGACTACTTCTACAGCAACTCCTCCGACAATAGCTCTGCCCACAGCTGGCCTTGGAACTGCTCCTTAGGGTAAGATGGAGACCAACAGTTCGCGGCGCTGGTGCGAGACTTCAGCGACTACTCCTACAGCAATACCTCCGACAACAGCTCTGCCCACAGCTGGCCTTGGAACTGCTCCTTAGGGTAAGATGGAGACCAACAGTTCGCGGCGCTGGTGCGAGACTTCAGTGACTACTTCTACAGCAATACCTCCGACAACAGCTCCACCCATAACTGTTCCACCAGCTGGCCTTGGAACTGCTCCTTAGGGTAAGATGGAGACCAACAGTTCGCGGCGCTGGTGCGAGACTTCAGCGACTACTTCTACAGCAACTCCTCCGACAACAGCTCTGCCCACAGCTGGCCTTGGAACTGCTCCTTAGGGTAAGATGGAGACCAACAGTTCGAGACTTCAGCGACTACTTCTACAGCAATACCTCCGACAATAGCTCTGCCCACAACTGCTCCAGCTGGCCTTGGAACTGCTCCTTAGGGTAAGATGGAGACCAACAGTTCGCGGCGCTGGTGCGAGCCTTCAGCGACTACTTCAGCTGGCCTTGGAACTGCTCCTTAGGGTAAGATGGAGACCAACAGTTCGCGGCGCTGCTGCGGGACCAAAACGTTAGAGGGTGGGATACATTTTATCCTTCTTCTGGAGCAATTACCTTCGAAAATATTGACTTAAGAAAAAAACTTTCTTTTGGGACCCTTATTCTTCTTTCCATACAGTATACAGTGTACCCCCGCACTAGGATGGAAGGCATTACAGCAAAATAAAAAAATCATCTTGACTTTATTACTAGTGGAGGTTACCGAAAAAAATTTTTTTATGACTTCGTTAACGTGATTAAACTATACCTGTACTAAATTGCAATTTTCTAGTACTAACGGCCACTGAGCTATGCTGCAGACAGACAGACGGACAGACGGATATGGCGAAACTATAAGGGTTCCTAGTTTACTACGAAACCCTAAAAATATGGCAAATTCCAATTTTAAATTTTAATACCCATTATTTGACCTTTTACATATTAATTTGACGTTGCTTATATTTTATTCGACTTATGTGTGTGTTTTTTTGTACCTTAATGCATGGTAGAAGTAAAAATATAAATATAAATATTATTACTACATAAATGTCCACAGATGAGCGTGTAAGGTTTATCTGTTAGCGCTAATTTTAAATATGACGGAGACCCTAACGACAGCCGAGCTAAGAGGATTTTATTTATCTGCCTCCTACTAACAGCTGCTCGTTACTAACAGTACTCAGAATACTGTATCTACGCATCTACGCACTAGTAGAAAACGAATGGAGAGTTCTAGAGAGCTTGCGTCCATGCGTAGATGCATACCCCATAGAAATAACTTCCTTCGTAAGAATGTAAGCCCTTCACATAACAAGACAAGAGTGAATCGTTCAATGTCTAACACGAGAATGAATTCATGAACACTGCAGGACCTAGTGACTTTTTATACTGTCAGGTCACCAGCCACCTGTTCATAGGTGGGTAGATCCCTACCTGATTTATCATCTACCTGCATGGATCAAGCAAATACCACTCCAAGCAAAACATTGCTTACTTATCTTTTTCTAGATTATGTAACTCATGTCTCCGACAAATAAATAAATGATGATGATGAAATGATGAAATTTTCTATGAGCCGCAAACTCATTGTGCCAATTTTTTTTTTGCCGCCTTTTCTACTGACAGAGTTTTTGGACAGTGTATAACAGCGGAATGTGTCCCCAGGCCGCCGCCGCCATCCGGGCGGCCTTGGGCGCTGCTGCTGCTAGTGTTCCCCGCGCTGACGCTGTTCGGCAACGTGCTGGTGATCGCCGCCGTGCGCCGCGAGAGGGCGCTCCGCAGCGCCACCAACTACTTCATCGTGTCGCTGGCGCTCGCAGATCTGCTTGTTGCCGTCGTCGTCATGCCGTTCGGTGTTTACTATCTGGTGAGTTTAGGATGTACTCCTAGATAGAAGTAAGAACTTAATTGCACGCATTAGAAAAAAACAATATGTTACTGAAAAGCACTGGCAAATAATGAATCCACAAGTTTATCTCAAAAAGTCGGCCATGATTGTACAGTCAAGAGCAAAAGTAAGTGATCATTATTGTTTGATTATAGACCTTATTCCATTGTGATAAGGCACAAGGTGATCACTTACATTTGCTCTTGACTGTACTGCTAATATTGGTCAAAAAGGGCGCCCTTTCTTTATGAATTAAACATCACGTCACAAAGTCGTATATTAAGCATAAATCGGCCACAGAACTTATAGCTAACATGTCGAGATTTCGTTGGCGTGATTCAGAAATCATACTGGTCAGTACAGCGCCATCTATTGGTATGGTTGGATAGCATGACCGTTTAACCCTTCAATTATGTGACTTATTGATGAACGTCTTTAGAGATGGACTGTAGTCTGCGACCATACGTAACATGGACGTCTAACGCCAGCTCAAAAATGCCCCCTAAAACAGTTGTTCAATTGTGCCAAGATGGGCAGGACATAGCTTTTTTCTAAACACCGCGCATATTTCGGCGCAACATCTTTGACAAATGTTTATAGAATATAGCCAATCAAAACTTTAATGGACCAATCACGAGTATTTTTAAATGGCGGTTTAAGATTTTATAGGTTGACATTGCAATTCATTGCCGTGATGCATTGAAGAGGGGGTGACACTTGTCAACTAAAATTGAGGACCGTTTTTGAAAGGCAATTTAATATAGCGTGCGGCTTCCATGTTTTATTTGTTCGTAGACTGTAGTTAATATATTTGGTTGCCGATTAACATAAGTTACATATTATTATTAAGTAAATATTAAAGGATCAAATTGTTTACATTCCGACAGGCCATTTTCATGTAAAGATGTTCTTTTTTTCACGCACGTAGAGCGAGACCGCATAATAAGCTGCGTTTTCACAGCTTTGACTGCCATCCCTTGTGCTATTATTATTGAGAATCCTACCAAGCAAATAATTCCTTATTGTGAAATAGATTATACGTGAAATAGAACCTTGAGCGTTTGTTGAAGGGTTTCAGAAACCTTGATGTCGAGTGAAACTCACAGATTATTTATTTTGTAGCTACGAATAATGAGATACAGTTTACTGTAATTTGTTTTACTTTATAGCAGTTTGAACGACTTCTGTGATCTGTGAATTTATCGCGATATCCCGTCGACAATGGTAATAGTTTTCTGATTTTGTGAGTATTTTCATGAGCATTTGTAGCTTATGTGAACTAATATAGCATTAGTAGAACTAAGTATTATACATTTTTTACGTTTTTACATATTTAGTCTCTTATTCTGCATTATTAACGCCTTGGAACTTCGCAAGTCCATAAGTAACGTTTGTTCTTTTTGGTCCTATCAATATGTCTATAAGAGCGAAAGGGACAAACAATACTTAGCGACTTGCTAAGTTAAGAGACGTTTACGAATAAGTAAACAAACCTTGTATTTAAAATATCTTTTCCATTCTACCCCATCAAGTCCTGCTAAATCTGGGTGTTTATTTATTTTATCAACTCTTACCACGTATTTACCTATCCTAAACAATGGAATAGTGCTAAAACATGGAAATTCCATATAATGATTTGTTTACATAGTTCGGAATTTCTATCGGCAGTGACTTTAACTGACATTTTTCCACCGTGTCCTGGAAGCCCCAGTATCGCACACCTGTCGCGACTTGTCGACCTGTCGCCACGACACATTGTGTATTGTGTAGTCTCACGTCACGTGACGCGGCACAACTATTCTAATTAGCCAAGTTTTAATTCGTTCCTTGTTCCCGCGCGTCTCGCGGCGCGTAATCGGGATTCTTCAAGTGTGGAAATACTCTAAATACTCGTACACTAAACTTGCAAGCTAACATACAATGTGTAAATCTAATACGGGCGAACAATTATCAAACCAGGCATGGATTCATTAGTGTAATCATGTATTACAAGGTTTTTTTAAGTTACTCTTAATTATGACCTCACAGATTTTTTTTAAGATTATCGGAACAGCAATGTTATTGTTATTGAACATTTGTTATTGTTGATATGGCAGTTATGTCATCTGCTTTTGAAATTAGCTGTCAAAGAGTGTATAACTCGCGTATTTATGTTGCTCTACATTGCGCGCCGAATTATTTTGTATGGATAATTTTGTAGCTCTAATTTTAAGTAAAAGTTATTTGAATGTATTTATTATGTAGTAAACTAACACCCGTTAAGAGTTTCGCCCGTATTAGACTTACACCCTGTATAATTGTCTTTCCACACTGTAGGTACATGTATAGCCAAAGGAGAAATTTGAAATTTCCCAATTTTCTGTATTTGTACTGCTTGGGATTTTGAACGATCGACGAGTTTCACCATCAGCATAGCTCAGTCCACTGGATGTATTCTAATTTATGTACATTGACTATTAATTTATTGGGAATCGATGATGCAGCATCATCATAGTGGACACACTAAGACTGCGATCGCCAACCCGCTTGCCCAACGTGGCGATTACAGGCATTTACCTCCTCATGCGTTGCGATATGCATCATAGTTAAGCTTTCGTAAAACAGTGACACTGATGTGGGCTTATGCTGTGATGTGAAGTTCGTTTGTGATAATCTCACGATACTAACATGTATGGAGGGTTACACGTATAAACTTGTCGAGCTATAGTCTTTTATCGCGCTGAATATGGAGCAAAATGCTCTCGATGGGATGTTTCATTGACACGTGACAGTTCCCATCCCTCGCCTGGTCCGATCGTGTGTGCCTTTAAATACACTATACTGCCGACATAAAAATTTTAGGGCTTATGAATTTCCGCTTGTCATAAAATGGTAGTAATAAAATCACATTTGGCGAGAGATTGGCGTGTTTACGTGTTCGAGCGGAGTTATACTTGATCTAAGATTGGCTATAAAATCAACTTACTCGTACCAACCGATGCCGCCCTATAATGTCTGTGAGATGCTGAAATTAAGGTTGAATCTGATTAAAAGATCTATTAGTTAAATTCAACTCCCAGGGATTGTAACCATAAAACAAAAATGGGACAGTCGCCTTAAAATTATATCGTAGCGGCCGCGGTATTCAAAACTATCAGAAAATACACTCAAACGCGTCGACAATAGAGGCCTGCTCAGATATTTATGCTCGCTCAGATAAATCTGATGGCGACTGTACGTGTACATGTACAACCATCCAATCGATCTTAATGGTGTGTCCATAAAGTTGCCCTTTCCGTCTAATACAAAATATTGATAAGAAGGAAAGGGACAAACGATATTTAACAGAATGCTAGGTTATACCCTGTATATCCTCTTATTCAGACGTTTCTGAATAAGAGGATATACAGGGTGACCAAAAAATAATGCTGCCGGTGAGGTTTTGAGAAGCAGAATTAGGTATTTTTTTATAATTAAGTTCAAGTTTCAGAAATATAAGGTTATAGTAACATCTTGCAGGTAGAAAGGTATTAAAAAAATCAACCCTCTTGAAGCATTCAAAAAACTAGTGGACCTATTCCGGGTCCCAAAACCTCAACGAAAAAACGACAACATTTTCATTTTCAACGAAAATGCACTGAGTTTTTGCAAAAACCATCCTGTATGTTTATCAATAAATGAATAAATAAATAAATATTGCCTTCAATAAATGTCCTTACAGCTTACACGAGTCAACCTAATCCCAATCTAAGCTTGTGATGTGGGTACCAAGCCATGATATATATTATAATGTATGTGTAATAGATAAATAAATTAATGTTGTCATAAATAAACGTACTTACGTCACAGTATATAAACTGTCAGATATCGTAATCCTATTCTTATCGAGGAGCAAGGATTACAGTTTTATGACTCCTGATGCAGCTATTACTTAATCAATCGATACTTAATCGCCGATCCGATATTAATGGCTTCATTTCGTCAGTTGTCACAACCGGCTCGTTGGTCTAGGGGTATGATTTTCGCTTAGGGTGCGAGAGGTCCCGGGTTCAAATCCCGGACGAGCCCAAGTATTTTTTTCCTCTTGCCGCCCAATTATCCATATCAGGTTGACGATTTTGACATACCTATTCTTTTATAATTAGCATACCTGGGATAACTGGGGGCAAGTTACAGGGATTTGATATCGATTAAAAAGATGTCGATATAATTATAATAAAAGATGTACTTATTGAACATTGCATTCTCGATTACAGTACAGAAGTTCGATGTCATATCTGATATCGGGCCTCTTTAGATGGTAAACGTATGCAGATGTCATTTTAATCAAAATGACAATTTAAATATTTTGTCAGCCTCTGTAGCCCAGTTGGTAGTGACCCTGCCTACGAAGCTGGAGGTTCCGGGTTCGAATCCCGGCGAGGGCATTATTTGTGTATTTATTTATCACAAATATTTGTTCCTTGGTCATGGTTGTGTATGTATTTAAGTATCTATATGTATCTATCTATTATATATATCGTCGCCTATTACCCACATCACAAGCCTTAATTGAGCTTACCGTGGGACTAGGTTGATTTGTGTAAGATGTCCAAAGATATAAAGATATATATAAATATTGATATTTTAATATTAATTGTATATTTTGAAAACTATTTTAATATAAACGCGTAACTACCCGTTAAAATTTATTTTTTATTTTAATTGAAGAGTAAGTACCTAATATTTATTTATGCCGAATAACATTTTGATGTTGTCATTCACATTAACATCGATATATTTTTAGTCGATAAAATATTTTGCTACATCACTTTCGTATAAATGCCCCGAGTTATCCCAGGTATGATAATTAGTACATTTGATCAGAAAAATCAGGAATATTATACAGGATGTCCTGAGCCATTAGAGAAAGCCAAAAAGTACATATTCAGTTAGGGTATATGAAATAAATAACTATTACGCAGTATCAAATGATGATGCAGCTGTACCAGGCTGTTAAGAAGAAATTAATACAATTTCCATTTTTTTTGCTTTGGAACAACGCAACCTGTATGTATATTGATTTAAACTTTCATGATAATCACTCAAATTTTAACGACAAACGGGTCTTAACCGCGTAAAACTTACGTTTAGTATTATCCTAATGTTTCGGGTATTGGCAGACCTTTTTTTTTTTTTTTTTTTTTTTTTTTTTTTTTTTTTTTTTTTTTTTTTTTTTTTTTCGTGGGGAAATGCGTTACGCATACCACCCGGGCGCGGGGGACGGACCCGGGTGGTTATGTGGGACTCCCAGGGCTAATGAGGCCCTGGTCTACCCACTAAAACCCCACGGTCTGCCGCCAAGACGCTTTAAGGCGAGGTCACGGGTACGCCTGAGCACACTTCCGCGACCTCGCAGCGGCTGTCCAGGGCTCTGGACCCATCTCCGGAAGGAAAAATCCCTCCTTCCCTCCTCCTCGTTGCGCGCGACGCATGGCCCACGCACTGCTTACTCAGGGACCCTTGTGTAGACGGCAGGCGCCCCCGAGCCTGCCGTCCACAGGTACCCTTAAGGGGGAAGTCGGCGGTCGTATGCCAACCGCCGCCGCCCCACGCGCTTGCGGCGCATTGGCTGGGAGGCCGGATCTTCCTCCCTGCTGCGCTCCGCTGCCTCCTTCTGCGACATCACATCCTCGCAAAAGGAGGTCATTGCCTTCCATGACCTCTCACCTTGGAGCATTGCTTCCACCACAGCTGCCAGGGAGAGGTCATTACCCACCTCGGCCACAAGTGCGGCACGCTGTTGCGCCCAAGCCGGGCATACTGCCAGCGTGTGTAGCGCCGTGTCTTCGGCGTCGCCGCAATGGTGGCACTGCATCGTCGGTTCCCTTCCCGCCACCCTACACAGGTATCTCCCGAAGCAGCCATGCCCCGAGAGGATCTGGGTAAGGTGGAAGGAGAGGAACCCCTTCTCTCTTCCGACCCAGCTCTCCAGTACGGGCCGAATAGCTCCGATAGTCCAGTGGCCTGCACTCGGCGTCTCCAGTCGCTCTTTCCAGCTACGGAGGAGCACTTGACGAGAGTCGAGTCTCCATCGTCTGACCTCCTCGGGGAGTGGAGAGTTCCCCGCAGCCCGCGCTTCGGTGACATGCCAATAAATGTCGGCCAGTACCGTTGCGTCAAGGTCCCAGGGTGGAGTTCCCGCCAGGACACACGCTGCCTCGTAGGAGACGGTCCGGTATGCCCTCGCCATCCTAGCTGCCATGACCCGCTGCGGCCTCCGCAATTGGGTCTGATTTTGGGCAGTCAAGGCGTCAGCCCAGATAGGTGCCCCGTACAGGGCCATGGACCTCACCACTCCCGCATATAGCCTCCGGCATCTCCCTTTCGGTCCACCGACGTTAGGCAGGAGCCTGCTCAGCGCCGACGCCGCGCCGATGAGTTTCGGTGCAAGGCACTTAAAATGCTCTTTGAACGTCCAGCGGCTGTCAAGGATTATGCCTAAGTATCGCAATGTTGGCTTGACATCGATGGACGTTCCCCCCACAACAAGGCTGGCACCCGCCGGAGGAGCTTTCCGGGGCCCGTGGAAGCACAGTGCTTCAGATTTATTTAAAGCCACCTCTAGCCCCAACCTCCGAATGCGCGTCACGACAGCCGCCACCCCCGCCGTGGCCCGAATCGACGCATCCCTGTAGGTGCTGCCGCGAGCCATCACCAGCGTGTCGTCGGCGTAACATGTCACGTTGACTCCCGGCAAAGTTGCGCCCCGAAGCACCCAATCGTACCCGATGTTCCACAGTAGCGGCCCTAGGACCGACCCCTGTGGAACACCGCACGACAGAACTCTCTCCTGCCAGTCGCCCGTGGTAGGGTATCTCACGGCTCTATCGGTGAGGTAGTCCTCCACCGTCTTCCGTAGGTACTTAGGTACGGCATGGCGCCTCAACGCTGCCCTGATGCACGACCATGGTAGGGAGTTGAACGCGTTGGCGATGTCTAGGGAGATCGCCAAAACCACCTCACCCCGGGTCACTGCTTCGTCCGCCACGGCCCTTACTCGCGCAATAGCGTCTATTGTGGATCTGCCCCTACGGAAACCGAACTGATAGGCACTGAGATCTGGCCCGACGACCTCGAGGTGTCGAATGAGTCGAGCGGCCACCACGCGCTCCAGCAACTTACTGGCTTCGTCCAACAACACTATAGGCCTATAGGGTATTGGCAGACCTGATTCAAACTTCTGGAGGTAGACTTATGTTGTTGTGGTGGCCCGTGTTTATCATTTGTCGCCTTTGCCGTCGCGTTCTGACAAGTATGCAAGTGCGAATATGACGCGACGCACATTAAACGGTACAAACGGGACCAGCATTACATACCACCTTGTTTGTTGATTTTTCTATTTTTGTGCCGAAACAGAAATAGGCCGGGGCGAGGATATTGTGTTGCCGAACAATATTGATTAGATTTGCGGCGTTTCTGCACGCTCATAAACAATACATGTATTATGAGGTCAGGTGCGGGGGAGTACAGCGAGATTAGACAAGACAACAGACTTTTACCTGTAACAAATCATTAGGTAAGAGTATAAACCTGGGCTACTACCGCGAAAATCAAAAAACCGCAAATTTCGAGGATTTTTCAGTCACTTTGCGGATTTCGAAGTTCGCGGTAGGGCCGCTGACTTTTAGAGACTTTCCTAATCATCATCATCATCATCATCATCATCATCATCAGCAGCCCATAGTCGTCCACTGCTGGACATAGGCCTTCCCCAATTCGCGCCACCATACTCGGTCCTCAGCTCTCCGCATCCAACCACTTTCCTAATAATATGTACTACTATTTTCATGTTTTAGATGTAAGCTGCAAAATGTATTAGGTATTTAAAAAAATATGTCCCGACGAGATCTGCTTGCACCGGGTAAAAATAATTTCTTCTAGGGTTGGCGGCGGTTAGAAACGAAAGTAGATTTCATTTTATAATTTTAATATTGTGTATGACGATTTGTAAGTCCTTGTTGATAGAATAGGGAATCAATCAATGAATTTATTTATTTTAATTAATCAATGTTTTTATCCATCGTTTTACTTCGACAATGCGCTTTCTGTATATCTTCGTTTAGGATAAAATATCCGCCATAATGGTAGGAAAATTGAATCTTAATTAAAAGCCTCATTATTGCAAAGGATTCAGGTACCGGAATCGCAGCGAGTACAGTCGACTAAAACGAGAATCGTCCCGTTTTTGACTATATTACAATATAATAAGGTGAAAGTGAGGATATTTTAAACACATCATTTTCACCTTTTAACTCTCGTGAGACTCAATCGTATAAAAATGATTACTCTTGTTCTTAGTCGAAAAATGCTTGACATATTTTGCTCCATATATGAGAGATTTTTTCAAGAGCCAATCGCCATGACTGCGCGAAAGGATACATTATATTTGTAGTCGACTGTACCTGTAAGTAACAACGGCTTATTAAAATTTCAGGGAGAAGTTTTAACGAAGCGCGGTTTAGCGAAACGGATTACAGTTGTGCCGCGATCAGCGCCGACATTATGCTCTAATTATCTCCCCGGTACATTATTTACGGCAACTCGACGCGGGAGTAACAATGCCGGTGTTGGGAGCTGAACCGTACCATGGAGTAAAGGCTGTGCCCACAGAAATGAATATACACTAGAAGAAACAAATGTTTCTATTTCGCGTGTCCGAACTCAGTGGCAGCCACTGAGATGGCTATTTCTAATGACAGTCCACATATGTCAGCCGCACGTAAGAAAAAAAATACAAAATGCCTGATTGCATGATAATTAACTGCACCAGCCGAAATATTTCCGGCGCACAAAAACAAAAACATATTTTCCATCACACGTAAATAATTTTTAAATAATATTGTGCGTGAATTCATTTTTAATATTTGTTTCCGTATTTTTATTTATTCGTCCAAGGGTGTCCTGAGTAACTATATAATTACGTTACAAACCGGCGTTTACATTGCATTGCTGCGTTTGCTTTAAGCGTTTGATTGACCACGTGTGTTAAAGAGATGATGAATATGAGACTAGCGATACTCTCGCGTATCGCTTCGACTTCGTAGTACAGCCCATTTCTCATTCGTCCGTCAAATTTAGCGACTAGTGTTGTTCGTTCTACAATAAATATAATAGTGAGCGAGCGAGCCCACAGATATAAAATCTATGTGTACGAGAAAGACGGCTGCATTGTTGCGGGGCGGCTGCATTGGTGTCTTTGAATCGTTTAGGTTTTCCCATCACTGAATGCCGACCGTGACGTCTCAGTGACAGCTAAAAAGCCGGTACGCTTGGTTCCCATACAAATGGTGCTATTTACTTCATCTACTGAATATCTAAATCAGTGGCTGTGCCACACAGGATGCACGTGCGCGTGTCGCCGAGGCCTTACACTGCGTGGTTCAACCATGAAATTATTCAGAAATCTTTAATACAATAAAATATTATAAAGCACGCAAATTGTTTGCTGAGATCGCGAAACGTCTGGTTGACGTAACCAAAGATCGAAGAGCTGGCGACTTCCTCGCACAACGCATCAGTATTGCGATACAGCGAGGAAATGCCGCCAGCATCCTCGGTACAATGCCACAAGGGCCAATCTTACATAATAGGTTAGGTTAAGTAAATTAGTTAGATTTAATCTATGTACATAAATTGTAGTTTAGAAAATAAACATGATAAAAAAATTTGAAAAAAATACAATAAATAAAAAATAAATATCATCGCACATCTTACACAAATCAATTTAAATTGAAACAATATTTTCGTTTAGTAAACTGTGCAGTCACAATATTCAAGGTCCTTCTCCACGTGGCATAGCAAAAATCTTTTAGTGCAGTTTCAGTCTTTAAAATAAAAGACAGTTTTCCCTTAGCAAAACCCTACCACTTCCTGCCCGAAAAGCGATAAATCGCATCAGCGAAAACTAGAAAAGTGATAAATACTGATTCGAACGAAAAGTCATGTGACCATTTCTATACACCATAGACTTTTCGTACGTATTTGTCATTTTATACATTTGTCGCTTCTGACTTATCGTATACGATTGCGAAATGGGATCTTGGCCACTTTAGCCAGGCTTGCTGGACAGAAGTCTTTCATCCGCCGCTTGAGGCCGAGCGGCGCGCGCAATCCTCTTATGGGATTTCAACAACAAAAATGTTTTAAGATACTCGCCGTCACATCTGGAGCGGCCACGATGGTCAAAATATCTGAACATACACTCTAACACCTTGACAATAGAGGCCTGCTCAGATATTTATGAGCACCCTGGCCGCTCCGATATGTCTGACGGCGACTGGAAATGCAACATGAGGGATGTAGAATCAACACTCGCTCGCGACAGATTACAGAATTTGCAATTCTAACACGGCCGGGTAAACAGAAAAACCGGACAAGTGCGAGTCGGACTCGCGCACGTAAGGTTCCGTATTCTTATCATCAATTTATCATAACGCGAAAAAAACGAGCAAAATGATTACGTTTGTTGTATTAAATACCTATTTTATTCTAATTTTTAGTATTTTCTGTTATACTATATTTACAAATAAACACTTACTAGTACGTGAAGGGCAAAAATATCTGTACACTTTTTTACTTATGTCTGGAGCATAAGATTTAAAATCGTATATATATTTATGCCCCTGACTGTACTGTAACTGACTGCGTTGACGTTGTAGTAACTGCCACAAAAATACAGCATCTGTGAACATTTCAACTGTTTAACTATAACGGTTCAGATTACAGCCTGGTGACAGACGGACAGACAGCGGAGTCATCGTAACACGCTCCTGTTTCGCCCCTTGGGGTACGCAACCTAAAAACAGCGATGAGCGTGTCGGGCCTTGCTCAGTGTAGGGTTCCGTAGTTGTTCAAAAACGGCAGAGCTGATTATGTTCAAAATGGTTTTATTACAGGCAACGGGAATGCACTTTATCCTGTATATTGTTCGCTTTGCTCGTAACTACTGAAACCGTCTTTAATTATGTTCCGTTGCTGCGTGAGTGTTGTAATAATCTAATCAGCAATATTGATATCATAGCATTATTTTGTGTATAATTGCAACCGGCTCGTTGCTCTAGGGGTATGATTTTCGCTTAGGGTGCGAGAGGTCCCGGGTTCAAATCCCGGACGAGCCCGAAACTTTTTTACTACAAGTAGAATAAACCTCAACAATTTCCACATTTAATTCTGCCTAAACTAAGCATTGTGAATTGACAACATTTCAAAATTTTCGATGTCCCTAAATGGAAAACCATTTCGAGATATACGCATGTAGATCACAAAAATATATTTTTTTAATTTTTTTTCGCAATATGTTTGTTAAAAATCTTAAAAATAGTTTAAAGGGGAAGTGACGTCACGTAGCTGATTCAGAGCTGCCACTATAACCAAAAAAATCATGTGGTTGGGGTGTCACTGGTGTTTGGCAGTGACATTTGACGCTTTTTACCGTTTTTCGTCGTTTTCTTACGTGTATGAAACATCACTTGTGACGTCATTAAGCTGATTTTTGACGTTTGTAACTTACGCTCTTTCTGCTCGAAGTAGTAATAAAAAGGGATTTTCGCACTAAAATAGCAATTTTTTAGAAAAATAAAAAAATACGTGTATCTTTTAATATTGAGTTCTTTCAAAACAAACAATAAAAACTAGGACTTAAAAATATGAAATATTGTCAATTGTTTTGACATGTTGTGTATTCAATTTGAACATTAGGAAGTGTGGAATCAAATGATCTTTTCTTTTTGCAATTACAAATAAACTCACTATTATAGTTACAATAATTGTAGTCGTATAGCCACTACATTTGCTATTCGCATTTTTTCAACCTCTGCCAACTGACATGAAAATAAATAAAACCCGCAAATTCTATGTCATCAAAATCTTATCCAGGTACCTAATTAAATCATCAACTGCAACAATTTCATTCTCCACAAAAGCCAAAAAATATTCGGGCTCGTCCGGGATTTGAACCCGGGACCTCTCGCACCCTAAGCGAAAATCATACCCCTAGACCAACGAGCCGGTTGTCATGGCAGCCGAAATTCGTTGCCAGCTCCGACCGCGGTGAAAGGTGTCTCACATGCGCGTGAGTGCAAACATGCTCTTTATTTTACTCTGTATCTACGCCGGCGGCGATACAACTTTACTTGATCGAGGGCAAGGTTGCGGCCGGTGAAAGCACTCAAATGTGTAGTCGACGTCAAATAGCTGCATTCGATGGGAATGTCTCTTACTTGCCGTGTGGTGACGGCAGTAAGAATACATTTGTCACCACCCCTGACTAAGGGATTAAAGAGCCACCGACCAAGTGAACATTCTTTGATAGAAGATTGATGATGGGCAGCAGCGTTATTATAGTGGACACATTACTGCGATCGCCAATCCGCTATTTATGGGTATCTATATCTACCTTCTGATGCGTCTGTACGCATAGTTAATAGGGGAGTCCTACGTCCAGCAGTGGACTGAGATAGGCTTGTGATGTGTGATGTGTGTCTCTTACGAAATATTGTTCCATGTATAGCAGTTATTTTAATAAAATTCTCAGTGTTCAAGATGTGTTAAATTCACCAAGTCGAGTAATATTAGCAAGTCCTATGTCACTGTCCCGGCTTCTAAAGTATTATATGAACGGCATTTCGAAAAGGACATTCTCGTGGAATGTTTCAATATACCAATTTGCAAATAAAGTGTAGTTTTTCTTCCTTATCAGAATACAGTACTGACGGCCTGTTTCACAATCCCCAGATAATTATATCCGTCAGATACAATAAGTGCATGCCGTGAAGAAATTGATAATGTGAGATATTTTGGTAAATGAAGAGTTTAAATTTCTTCCACTTTTCATCTCGAATCAAGTTCTTCACGTTATGCACCGAAATAATCACTGTTCAAATTGTCACAACTCCAGGCATATAAAAGAAAATTACATAACAGCTAAACACTTATCTGACATTGTGACCGAGATAAATTCTCGAAAAACGAATTTGGAAGTTCCCGGCAGTAGGCCAGATAGATAACCAAACCCAAACATTCAAGGACACGAAACTTCATCGGAGCCTATTTATAGCGCCTATAACACGTGATCGCGGGGCTACAAGGAGTCACCCCCCCCTGCTCCCCCTTGCCCCCCACCCCTTGAGACTAACGCAATTAGCGCAGTCGCTCATGTACTTAGCGCTCATTAATAGCGACCGCCGATCGGCCCGGGGGTACTGATGAAGAATCTCGTATATGAGCGGTTCATATCCATATTAAATAAAATTTATTTTGTTTTTATGTAATGCATAGTAGCTGTAAGATATATTTGAAATGGGTGACCCACTAATCATGTTGGCAAAGCATGCAGCATACCTATACTTTCTTCTAGCAAACTATGTCACTTTTGGGTGATGTGAAAGAATAACATCAACGTCTACAACATCAAAGAATTACGTCCAAATTTGTCGCTTGCCATAAGGGCGGTAAGGTATTTCATTCTTATTCCAATTCTGTCCCATACGGTAAGCGATAAAGTGGGACGTTTTTGTGTAGGTATAGTAAAAAAGTTGGCTCAGGTGGCAAAAAAGTAGTAAACTTTATAATATTTTACTTATTACAAATACTTCAAGGCACGAAATTCTTATAGAAATCGACGTAGTCCCACGGCAAGCTCCGGCTTTTTGTGTACGTGCCTATAACAACCACGACCAAGGAATTGTAAAATATTCGTGATACCTAAACACAGAAATGTATGTCCTCGCCGGGTTTCAAACCCGAAACTTCCCGCTTCGTAAACAATAGCACAACAACTTTTCCATGTCTTTTTCACAAGCCGACATCCATCGAGCTACTCCAGAATGCGGAGGCATTAGTAAGTTGGTGAGCAATTAAGTTATTGTAAAAATGTTTTTTTTTTTATACAAGCTTTTGTCGCCACCTGTATTTTCTTTATTCATTTGTCACTTCAATTATGTGAATTTCCCCGTTAAATCAGCGCTTAATGTTACCTGCACCTTTAACTTTTTTTAATCACCATCGATTCGATTCTGTCACCGATTTCAAAGCCAGCCAATTACTGACAACTCGGATTAAGATTATCCGGTCACCTTTTCGCTTAGTCATTAATCAATCGTAGCAACGGATATTATTATATGTTA
>JALPQI010002722.1:0-89087 GCA_025490895.1 Thaumatotibia leucotreta | reverse complement strand
CTAGTCAGAGGGTTTGCCACGTTTGGTAGGTAACCGGTGTGACAAAACTGTCAAAAATTATAAAGCAAGAAACCTAGGTACTTATCTAACTTATAATACTAACCCCTTATTCAGAAACAAGCCGCTAAGTATTGTTTGTCCCTTTTGGTCTTACCAAGGGCTTGTCCATTAATCACGTCATACGATTTTGGCTTATTTTAGACCCCCCTATCGCCCATGGTGATACCATAGTAATATGAATAAGTATAGTAGTAAGAATAGTAAAAATAATAATTAATGTAAATTGCGACACCCTTCAGGGTTCATGTAACTTAAACTCATGTTTTGTTCATGAATGCAAATATAAACAATAAATAAATAAATAAATACTTGGTGATATTTTCAGGACCCCCCCCCCCCCTAGCCAATATGACGTGTAATTTTTTGCAACATAAGTAGTCCTTTTAATAACACTTCAATTTACGTACTTTATTTAGCACGCGCGATGGGAAAAAACTGTTTTACCAACTACGAGGTAAATTTCCGCTTTGTTTTAAAACTTAGTTCAGGATTTGACATCTGGTTATGTTTCAAAAAAGTATGCTGTTCAGCAGAGTGACAAAAAATTACGTCCGATGACCCCCCCTCCCCTATGGTGATAATTGGTAGTAGCTAAATAATTGTTTTAGTCGCCTATTCTTAATGCTGAAAATGTATAACTGCCTACTACGACTAAGCCCTCCAAAGTCATAGGTACCTATTGAACGAGAAATAAACCCCGCTCTAGCCCCAGGCTAAAAATCGTTAAAACTTCACAAAAGACTCTGCAAACACTCCTACGGCATCCACGCACGATATTAAAACGATACCACAAAACTGCAGTTCAAAAGTCGGAAAATGATATTTCGCGGAAACCTGAGCTGAAAACTGGAATTAATTTGGCTGGCAACACAATGGGATGAAAGCGAGAGCTACTTGGCTGGATGAAGCCTGCCCGTGTCAGATGAGATATTAAAAGTAAGCTTGTCTCTGGTTTTGCGCGGGAATTTAATTTTCTAAACCAATAAATCGTGTCTTTGGTCTTTGTTCGTGGGGTTTGTGTGTTGTTAACTTTATCTTAGAAATTAATTTTATCGATTAACTTCGCAAAAACCTAACACACTTTTGATCTTTGAATTTGTTTCTTCATTATATCAGCGTGAAGATAAAAACTGCTCGTGTCCGCATATTACATAAAAAAATTGGAAAAAGCTGATTTGACCATGATTAAGGTGTATTCCAAAAAAGTCCCGAAAACCTGCCTTAAAAAAAATGTACTACGTCACGTTTTTTGTATGGACTTCAAAAGTGTCCAGTAACGGAAACTCAAATAGGTATACGAAAATTTTGAGATATTATTTTTTTATTATCTAGATCGACTCATCATTATTCCGTGATTCTGATTCGAATGAGTTCGAGCACGTCCAGATCTGGAAGAGTCAGCGGCCCTGCCGCGAATAACGAAATTCGTAAATTTCGAGTATTCGTCTCTCTCACTCTAATGACGCCTTCGTTTGAGTGACAGAGAAAAAACCTCGAAATTTACGAATTGCGATTTTCGCGGTAGTAGGCTAGGTTTTCGGATTTTTTTTTTTAAAAACACCCATTTGCCAGATTGTGATTGAGTGGAAGAAATAAAATTAAAGTTTTAGATCTTCAGGTTATTAGTTCCTAGTTTCTGGATTATTGACAGGCTGAATACAATAGTACTCACGCCTCGGAGTCCACAGTGACGAAATCCGTGTAGATCTTGAGCATCTGGCCTCCCACCACGTAGCCCAGCGCTGGGCCCACCACAGCCATTGTGTAGTACACGCCTGAAACAACAGAAAATACAACTTTAGAGTAATGGCTGTTTCTATAAAGGGTGGTCAAAAATTAAGTGCATTTCCGCTGCCAATGAATTTTGGAACTCAGAAAAAAGCCTCCTAAAATGTGTTTGGATGTTTTGTCAGCCTCCGTAGCTTTAGTTGGTAGTGACCCTGCCTATGAAGCTGGAGGTTCCGGGTTCGAATCCCGGCAAGGGCATTATTTGCGTATTTATTTATCACAAATATTTGTTCCTTGGCAATGCCTGTCTACCTATGACTGTATCTAAGTGTCTTTAACTATATGTATCTGTCTAAGTGTCTATTATGTATATCGTCGCCTGGTACTCCACGTCACAAGCCTTAATTGAGCTTACCGTGGGACTAGGTTGATTTGTGTAAGATGTCCCAAGATATTTATTTATTTAACTACTATTTATGGTAACTACTTTATCACTTACGTGTTATGGTTGAATTTAACCTTTCGTGAGACATAACAACTATAAAATATAAGACAGACGGACATGATAAAACTATAAGGGTACCTTGTCTACTACACGGAACCCTAAAAATCTCGATTTCTGTGACCGCCATATTTAAAAACAATAGGTCCGTTCCTCTACACGCTAAGTAAACGCTCAGTGGCTCAAATGGCGCGAAACGGAACGCGCTGTTTTTACAGCTAAAAGCCGGAGCTAAGTTGATCGCCCCACGGAAGCGTTACTATATGATGCATATGTTCTCAAATATGGAATGAAATATATTGATGTTATATGCTTCAGTGCAGACCATGAAACCTGCAAAGTGTTCGAAACTTCGGGATGAAGTTAAATTAAATAAATAAATAATGTATGTATATTCGGACAAATCGGACATGTTACACAAATTGACCTAGTCCCACGGTAAGCTCAATTAAGGCTTGTGATGTGGAATTGAATTAATATACCTACGCGAGTTTGTCCGTTTTTTATAGTTTTATTTCATGAGTAATCTTCGCGGTAACCGAAAAAAAATGTTACCTATATACCGTGTTTTTATTGATTTCCTTTAAATTAAAGGGAAGTTTATTTAGGTCAAACATAATCAATTTCTCTAAGAAACTAGTGTCTCAACTCTTACTGATATTGAGTTATTAAAAAAATTAAGTTTAATGACTGAACAAGTGTACTGCAACTTTATTACATCCTAATGTTACTTATTTTGACGTGTGCCGTCAGTCACCTGAGATCTTATTCTTAAAGTTCTCTCACACTTGCCGTTACAATGATTATGTATGAAAACGAACAAAAATTTTTATATACCAGGCAACTTCTTTTAATGTCCCAAGTAACCTGTCCAATTTAACGGAAATCAATAAAAACACGGTGTATATACTTCTTATTATATTTCTCTTGTCATTTTAAATGGCTAGTTGCGGAGTTACACAGGGGAATGCAAACTTTTCTATCTACTTTTTGAGAGATTTCAGACTATTTACGACGCACGTTTTAGGAGTTACAACTCTTTATTTTAGTACTGTACTTACCTCAGCTGCTTTAGTCGCGGCCACTGTACTTAATGTACTATTTTATGGATAGATTGCAAAAAAAATGTAAATAATTAAATGCCTTTAATGAAATCAAAATTTTATGTCAAACATTTCCCTCTACTAATATCTCCGGGTTTGTATAGAATACTTATCAGATTTTTTTTCTCGGATGTGCAAGTGCCCCATCCCCCCCTTCACCCCCCTGGATCCGCGCCTGCCCTATACCGACAAATGTTTGCAGAAATATCATACGCTCCCACATTTCAATCATTATTAGAATTTACACTAAAATGACAAACGGTATTTAACCAATGAATAATGTATGGATACGATATGAATTCGTAATGCTGAACAAGCTCTGTCCATGTGTTCCAACAAACACAATGTACGGATTGAGTTTGATTTTCAAGCGAGCGTATTTTCATTATGATATAGGTACTATGACTTACCTTAATCGTGTGGTGACAGCAGTAAAAATAGACTTGTAACTATCCTAACCTTTCCTATGGGTGGGTGAATATCTGAGCATTTCAACCGCCTGGTTTTGGTGGCATCATTTTTGCCGAAGTTTCTAAACGTCTCAATGTTATACTTCGTCATTTGTATAAGGTACCGTGCCTCCTTCAAATGACAAAGTATTTTTTACATTTGTTACATTGTAACACATAGAAACTTCGGCAAAAATGATGCCACCAAAATTGGAAGGTTGAAACGCTCAGATATTCATCCGGGTGTCGTAAGAGTCGACTAAAGGATTGAGTGTCACTGACCAATCATTTACTGAAGATTGCCGATTGGCAGCAGCGTCATCATGGACACTAACTACTATAATCGTCAATCCGCCCCACTAAGGCGCACCCATAATCATTGCTTATCATGAACAAGGCTGCAATCCAAAATAATGATCATCATCATCATCATATCAAAGTCAAGTCAAAGTCAAAGTCAAAATATTCTTTATTCAATTAGGCCCAGCAACGAGCGCTTTTGAATCGTTAAACTAAATAGCGAATGAGAGAAAAAAAAAAACTACTTCCGGTTCTAACCCTACACCACTGCTTGAGAAGAATCCGACAAGAAACTCAGCGGGACTTTTTTTTCAAATATCAGCCGAAAGACGTCCACTGCAGGTCGCAGGAATTCAAAATAATACTTGCTTCTAATTTGAATTCTAGTGCTTCATTATTAGAATTGAAATTACGACACTGTAGCATCATGAAATGCAGCGTTATTGATAGCGTCGAATATGTCTGACGTGCTTTCACTTTTCAAACAAACTACGATCATAACTACGATATAATTTCGCACCCTTTATAGTTCACGAAATATTATTTGACCGACTCTTATCTTACTTACGACCTTTTGTTTTGCATCATTAATAATAGAAAAGTGCTAGACTGCTGATTGTCTAGTAAGTGTTAACGCAAAACAAAAGGTCGTAAGTAAGATAACAGTCGGTCAAATAATATTTCCCGAACATTACAAATATTTATATCTACATTTACGCAAATTACGACAACTATTTAAACGATTCGTGTTTGGATGTGTCAGCAGCAATCACATAACGTCGCTATACATCTCAACCTCGGATTTACAGCAATAAATTGATGCAAGTGTCACCTTTATTTCACTCTGCATACGGGTGATTTTTCGATCAAGTCACTATTGGATATACGAGGTTGTGTAAGTATACCGGCGATATGTATCAAATCAAAAGGATATCGGAGACAGGATAAATAAAATATTAGATTAAGATCTATTGGCTCGATGTAAGATGCATACTCAATTTGGCGCTAGACCAGACAATTTTAGATAACAGTCGACAAGAATTTGTAGGTGACATATACCTTTATAATTTTATGTTGTGCATAAATATAAGTATTTTTTTCTTAGCAATATACAATAAAGAGTCGATGGCAAAAAAAAATTACATAGTTACCCCCTTATTCATAAACGTTTGTTAACTTAACAAGCCGCTAATAATTGTTTGTCCCTTTCGGTCTTAACAATGTGTCCATAAGAGCAAAAGGGACAAATAATTATTAGCGGCTTGTTAAGTTAGCAAACGATCGCGTCAATTGTGTTACGAAACTTACTAATTGTAGTGTGTACTCTGACCAACAACCTTTGTCAAAATATTCTTTATTCAATTAGGCCAGCAACGAGCGCTTTTGAATCGTTAAACTAAATAGCGAATGAGAGAATAAAAAACTACTTCCGGTTCTAACCCTACACCACTGCTTGAGAAGAATCCGGCAAGAAACTTTGGCAGTAGAAAAAGTTGAAAAAAATATGACGTTCAATTTTGTTTTCACTAAAAGGCCTTTAACCATGTAAAATTTTTTTGCAATCGATCTTAAACCTTAAATTAAATTAAAACTAGCAAATCATTTATCTAATAAACAATATATAAAGTTTAAATAAATAAAAAAGTTGTTCTCACCAAACCAAGACAAAAAATATATTGGCGTAAATTTATTTAAAAACCATTCGTATGATTATTATTTTTATTGTCAGTTGTATTATTATTTGATAAAATAAGTCATCGGCAGACTTCTTCTCGGATTAGTGGTGTGGGGTTAGAACCGGAAGAAGATTTTATATTATATGGAATTTGAAGTCAAAAATGCAAGAAAAGTTCGCCATCTTGAATTGCCGTCTTAAGTTGAATAAGAACGTGATAAAAATTGATAGAACGCGGACGAACCGCGGGTTAAAGCACCACCCGCCACACTTAAATCGGTTAAGCCAAACGCGAGATAATCCGCGGGAAAACATTAACATGCAGTGATTAGATAATACGCGGGCGAAGCCGCGGGTAATTGCTATATTACATACGACAATTCAAAAGTGCTTGTTGTATACACCTGCTTAAATAAACAATTGTTTGCCTTGACTAAAAAACCGCGTAATAGCCTAGTATATCTTGCAGTACGCTACAACCCTCTCCCGATAAGTCGGTGCTTGGACTTAAGGGCCCTACACCAAGAATGCGCTAGTAATGGACCCGCTTTTTAGGTGTGAGGTCGGGTTAACGGACTTTTGTGTGCTATCGAAGATGTATCATCATCATCAGCCTGTGATAGTCCACTGCAGCTATGCTATTCTCTTATTGATACATTCGACGCTGCGTTCGTCAACGAGCTCGATGTCGAGACAGCCTTGTCTAAAATCCTAGCTGTTTGATTTGACATTAGGAATCGAGGCTGTGAGCGAGGTTGTGGGCGAGTTCGTCGCTGTTTTTTTACGCGCTGTTCATACATTAAACGTCAAACTCTCGACGCAATGTAGTTCCAGCTCGCGCCGCATTCGTCGCCGAGCACTAGTGTCGTTTAAAGTAGGAGTGAATACCATTTTTACGCTCGACGCTGCCGCAGCGATGACACAGCGCTGACAGCAAGGCGGTTTCCTTAGTGAATAACACTGCTGGACGTAGGCCTCTCCTATTAACTATGCGTAAAGACGCATTAGGAGGTAAATACCCATAGTCGCCACACTGGGCAAGCGGATTGGCGATCGCAGTAAATTGTCCACTATGATGACGCTGCTGCCCATCATCAATCTTTTAACAATAATGGTCAGTGACACTTCAATCCCTTAGTCGACTCTTACGACGACCGCAGAAAAGATGTATCGGGTATTTCTCCGAGCGTTTCACCCGCCGTGACTTCGGTGGCAACATTATTACCCGATTTCCGTGGGTATCTCATAATTTTGTTGGATGTATTGGTAGTTGTCAACTACGTCTACCAATATATCCAAAAGCTCTTGCATCCACAGATGTCATACAGGGTGGGCCCTGTAACTAAAGCAAAAAATGAAACGGTACACTAATACCCCAATAAATAGTCATAATTTAATAGTTAAAACTTAAAAAAAAAAATTTTTTTTTGGTAAACCAGTTAAAAAACCATGAGTTCAAAAAAACTTTTTAGCTCATTTAGTTTTATGTCCACTGAACTACCAATATGTTTAATCATTAATAAGGTACAATGTTGTAATACCTAGATACATCACTCATAGGTCGTAACTTTAACATACTGTTTCTCCTTAATGGATAACTTTAAAACACTGGGACCTTTTGCGAATAACTAGAGGCAGTCAGAGGAGTCTTCCATTTGATTTTTTGCTTTAGTTACAGGGCCCACCCTGTATATACCATAGATCAAGCAAACTTATCTACTTACCGTGTCAAATGAACTCAGTGAAATCCACCGAGTTGTCCGTCTTTAATCGCTTTCGGGCGTCAAATTTTGAAAGTTGAAGTGAACAAAAACATTAATACCTAATGCCTCCTTAAGTAATTTAATAGCAACAACACAAAAAAATATGAATACTTAAGGGCCTGAGACATATTTAAAATCATAGGCAAGTAACAACTTCAGTACAAAATCTGACACGCTCGGCCGCCATACAAATGAATGAACTTGTTTCATCTATCCAAATCTAATTCTGTGCTTGCATTTCTCACGGGATTCGTGTGATAAGGCTGCCACAGAAGTCACGGCTGTTGAAACGCTCGGAGAAATCCACTATCGCATTGTTTAGGTAGGTATCTTTTATTTGAGATCTGATTTTACACATTTTCTTGTCAAGGATCACATACCGATTTATAAAGTAACTTTTCGGGAAATAATGTCTAATATAAATAATAAATAAATATCTTGGGACATCCTACACAAATCGACCTAGTCTCACGGTAAGCTCAATTAAGACTAGTGATGTACCAGGCGACGACATATCGTCGGTTGACAAGCAAAACTCACTAAGTAACAAATGCCTACTTGAAATAAAGCTCGTATCTCAGTTCTGATTTAATACTGACATAAGAAGATATATAATAGATATATAGAAACATATAAATACTTAAATAGGTACATAGACGGCTATGACCAAGGAACAAATATTTGTGACAAATAACTACACAAATAATGCCCTCGCCGTGATTCGAACCCGCGTTTTTTTCTTGTGATAGTTGTCATATATGTAACGGGCAAGTACGAATACAAATTCTCATGAAACTAAATATGATCAGCATTCATAGTATTTAAATTATATTGTCTGCCTGATAGCTTGCACAGTCATGCTCACTTTAAGGTCTCTGCTTACGGTGGCGTCGTTGATCGGGTCGCCACTTTCCCGAAAGAAGGTTGAGGGAGGCGATGGCTGAGATACGCGTCATACTCGTGAACGGGTGCTGTTTGCGGAGACCGGTCTAATCAAGCTCACTCATGGCTTAAATTCAAACAATTTTCCTGCTGTTCTTGATATGAGAAATTGAATTCGCTACATGTTTGTTTATTTATGATTATTTAATATTATGACGCATGGAGACCTTATACATCTCTGAAACATTTAGTGAAATGTATCCGTTTGTTTTCTTTTTACTCTGACAACTAGAGACCTTTACATCTCTAGCAGTATAATAATGCTAATTTTAACGTTTAACTGCCTCCGTAAACAGCCGTGTCCTTTGACAGCCTCCGTAGCCTAGTTGGTGACCCTGCCTACGAAGCTGGGTTCGAATCCCGGCGAGGGCATTATTTGTGTATTTATTTATCACAAATATGTGTTCCTTGGTCATGGCTGTATTTAAGTATCTATATGTATCTATCTATTATACATATCGTCGCCTGGTACCCACATCACAAGCCTTAATTGAGCTTACCGTGGGACTAGGTCGATTTGTGTACGATGTCCCAAGATATTTATTTATTTATTTATTTAACTAAAAACAATTGTATGCCCTTTTACATATATCTTTACATCTATACATTTCTCAAAATTCATTAAATTTATACAATTGTTCTGACTATTAGAGACTTCATCTCTAGTTAATGTACTATATCTGTATTTATATTAAATCAAATTTATGTTTCGTTTTTAATTAATGCATGTTAGCCGTAAGATGTTATAAAACTATTATTTGAAAAAAGAAAGTCCCGCTGAGTTTCTTGCCGGATTCTTCTCAGGCAGTGGTGTAGAGTTATAACCGGAGGTAGTTTTTTTTTCTCTCATTCGCTATTTAGTTTAACGATTCAAAAGCGCTCGTTGCTGGGCCTAATTGAATAAAGAATATTTTGACTTTGACTTTGAACCTCCAGCTTCGTAGGCAAGGAACTAGGCTACGGAGGCTGACGATTGCTTGTATCGACAACACTCTGTAATCGACAATAAATAATGAATAAGTATACGTATATTATTTTATCTAGTCTACGCGACAGTAACTACCTATGTCGGGCGCGAGAAAGTAGGTAAGTATGGATAATTTCACCAGAGTAAATGATTACACACACATCCAAATGAAGTACAAATTGCAAAAAAATTTAGTGAATGAATGAATGACTTTCGTCAAAATATTCAAGCAAATCCCTTGAACAATCTTTTTGGTCAATCTTACAGTTGCAATTGGATTTGCTGTCAGTACGAAACAAGAACAATAATTTCAAATTCCCCGTGTGTTTACATGACATGTTGATGTGTGCGTGACCTTAACTCTCGTGGAACTATCTATACTATTGAACTGATCTTTTACTGAATATTACAAGTAATACATAGTATATTTATCCAAATCATATAGGTACTTATTGCCGTGCGGTGACAGCAGTAAGAATATATATTTGTCACCACCCCAACTCTTCTCGCGGGTATCGTAAAAGTCAACTAAGGGATTGAAGTGTCACTGACCATTCTTGATTGATGACGGGCAGCAGCGTCATCATAGTGGACATATTACTGCGATCGCTAATCCGCTAGTCCAGCGTGGCGATTATGGGCATTTACCTCCTAATGACACGCCTATGCGTGTTAATAGGAGTCACACCATCAGCCTGTCTACGTCCAGCAGTGGACTGAGACAGGCTTATGATGTGATGTCATACTTATTTATTGACATAGACGGCTCACATCCACATCACCGATGTTGAATCGAGCGAAATAGCCTGTTCTGAAATAGACGTGTCAGCGCAGTCTTCAGGGCCTGACTTAATTCCACCACAATTAGGGATGACACCGCCAATATTTGCCATCAGGGTTGCCACTACCGTTAAACGTTACTTTTAGTGAAAAATAAAAGTATAAAGGAAAGTTATATCGATCGGTATTATAACCCGCAAAGATTTAGTCTCCTCTTTAATCAATAAATTAGTTGAGTTACAACACATAAACTTTTATTATTATTGGCTATAGAATCACAACAAATCACTAAACAGTCTTAATTGAGCTTACCGTGGGACTAGGTTGATTTATGTAAAATGTCTCAAGATACCTACTTATTTATTTATAGAATATGTTTTTTCTTATACATATATACTTAAGTAATGCGAAGCTCAAATATACCTATAGCGAAACGAGTTTTACTGTCAAAAAGTCGTAATTTAAGTCATTTCTCACTGTTCGACATAATTTCTCTCTGTTGTCGTTATCTGTTTTGATTTCTATTGCCTGCTAGAAGGGATTAAATTTAAAATTCGTTTTTGAGTATCTTATGCATTAGAGGGTTAATATGTACCTCGTCCTCTTAATCGTTCGCAATTTGTCGAGATATAGTCGCATGAAATTACGAGAGTAACCCGTTCGCTTAGTACAATAGGGGAGACCAGGTATGAACGTAACAATTTTCAGTTTTTGATTTTTTATATTTTTTTGGTTGCAGTTGTCAAACTTTGCATCTTTATGTGCAATAGACACATATTTCATGTATCTTTTGGTACCAAAATAAACTTCGTACATCGAATAGTTTTACAGAAAAATGGCTCACAGTGAAGGATGGAATTTGTTGCAATTATCCCTACCCCCAGGGCTGGTTGTAACAGTGCATAGGGATAATAGAAACAAAGTAAATAACTATAAAATATTCAATATAATTATGTGTAATTATTATTTTTAAGTAATCAACAGCCTTACAATATCAAAGACAAACATTAACAATGAATGAATGTAATTAACATTATTATATGAGACCAAAATTAATTTATACCTACAGGATATATGAGTAACGTGAGAGCAATCAACTTTCTGTTTTATTCTAAATGGCATATAAACAAATGCTTAGGTGTAATCCAAGGAATTAAATGCTTCCTGCATTGTCCTTATTTCTGAGTATACTACTAAGCTAATCATACAATGTACCTAATACGATAAAAAAAATGTGTTGTACTCCTCATCGACAGTGAATATTTGTTTCCAGAAACAAATCCCGCCTTGGGTAGTGCCACTGTACTTTCAAGTAAAGCTTTCCTTTACTTTACATGTCTAGATAAAGTGATGTGAGCCAGTCGGTACGTCTTTGCTGCGTTCCTGTAGGGCATTTTAAGAAAGGATCACCTCAACAACAGCTAAAGCTATAATTTCTATTTTGGTGGACTTCTGTCTGTTGTTATTTTGTGTATATTAGACATTCTGCAACAAAAAGGCACTAAGTATATGACTTATTTAATAAATGCTAGCACATAGGTGCACCAATATGAGCCTCCAATTTGGAAATCGGGATGAAAGTAACAAGTTGTTTCAATCATCCCTGGTTATCGAATTTCCAGAATCCCACAAACACGTAGCAAAAAAACGTAAAAAGCATCATTATAACATTGATTTGCAACCCTCAAACTGTAAATGATTAGTGACTTTACAACACCCATGCAAAACGCAAGCTATAGCGTTTACCATGAAAAATCTAGCTAAGATTGAAAAAATCGTTAAAAACTTACTTTTGACGCATTTTTCTGGGACCATAGCACCTACACGTATAACCTGCCGTCACAGCACCGTGGGTGTAACTGAGGTTAGGGGGGAATCGAAATGGCATCTAATGCCCTGAAGGACGTTCGGATAGATGTCGTAGTAACATTTTAAATGAATTTGTTACGTTCATCCCGCGTTACTTTTATACCTGGTCTCCCCTACATTACAATATTATAAATAGCACTCCTCAAAAAAAAAAAACTTAACAATACATAGAGAACAATAGAGGCAAACAATACCGGTCTTATCGCTAAATATCGATTTCTTCAGGTGCATTCAGAGCAAACGAGCATTCGCTATTCTATCCCCCACTCTACGAAATCAACGAATCACGTTTTGTGTAACGATCGAATTTCGTAGAGTAGGGGGTTAGAACAGCGAATGCTCGTTTGGTCTGAATGCACCTTTACAGACCTAAGATTGTCTGTAAAGGTGCATTCAGATTTCAGATCAAACGAGCATTCGCTATTCTAACCCCCTAGCGGACCGCTCTAGGTAGCGGAAAATTAACAATATTTAGTATTTTAATATCATTTTCTTTTTTTTTCTACAGTTCTAATTCTCAGCCTGCCAGCCCTGAAAACTAAACAGTGGTTGCATTGCATCCGGTTGCACATGCACCGCGATTAGTGCCGCGGCTCGCGTCGATCACCGACACTTCCTATTGGCTAACCGGGGATTGGTATTACCGCCGAATAGCCGATACATTTACACCGGTATTTATAGATTATGTAGACAGCTGCGACCATAATATATATAACATGGACGTCTAACGCCAGGTCAAAAATGCCCCCAAAAACAATTTTACAGTCAAGTGCAAAAATAAGTATCGAAATAATCCGCTCATAAATATGTTACGACTTCTTGTTAAACAGAATTAGAGTGCACTGGGACATATTTTTGAACATTTTTGTGTACACCTTATTTTGTCTTTGACTGTACAATTGTGCCAAGCTGGGTAGGACATAGCGCTTTTCTTAACACCGCGCATATTTCGACGCAACGTCTTTAGGTGCATTCAGACCAAACGAGCATTCGCTCTATCCCCCCCACTCTACGAAATTCGATCGTTACACAAAACGTGATTTGTTGATTTCGTAGAGCGAGGGATAGAATAGCGAATGCTCGTTATAGCTGGAGAGCCAGTGAAACCTGGCAGTAACGGTCTCCGGTCTTCCTGTAAGGATAGAAATTTGTATACTTACGATTTATGGCATTCTAAGAGCAATAGCCATGACCTGGCAGGCGTCAGCCCTGCACGTCATCAGCTCCTTTATTTTTTGAACTGTTAAGTAAATTGGATTTCAAAACTTGTTTCTGTAAGTTTGAAAAATTTACAGGCTAAAGTTAATTTATAGTAGATCTTTAAAAAAAATTGACAGGCGATTACAATAAGCAGAAGTATATGACAGATCAATTAGAAAATGCACAGTTGATGAGGTAAAATAAACTTCATCCTGTATACTCGAAATTTTTATGTCTTCAAACAAACGTCTCAGAGTAAGTAGGTATGTACAATGCCAGGCAGTTTTGAACAGCATAAAACCTTGCCAGGCGAGGGGACAGTTAAGTTTACTTATTGAGAAAATAATTACATAAAAACCTAACATTCCGTATGGTATTCCGTATGTCCCAATGAAAAAAAAACGTGCAAGAAATAGCCTAATTCTATTATACTAGCGCCCATTGGCAAATTAAAATAAATACGCAAAAGTTTAGTCATTCCGCAAACGTGCCACTTATCGCCCGCAATGTGAGCGGAGTGCGTTCCTGTGTTCCTGTATAATGCAGTGCGTGCGTTATGAACGGTTATGTTATGGTTATGGTTATGCCGTCTTTGGTGTAATGGGGGTTGGCTTTTAATATTTCAGGGTTTTATTCAATTTGTACTTGAAAGTATTTATGGGGAAATTATTTGATGTGCTTGGTGTTTTATTGCTGCTTTGTTTGTCCATATTTTGATCATTGGTTGCCTAGTAGAAATGTCACTATTTTGACTAATGTAATATACCAAATCATTGCCATAAACCAATGAAAATAATGGAATATTTAAGGCTAATGTACAGTTATTTCATTGAATGGTTTGTTTACAATGTAAAGGTGCATTTAGACCAAACGAGCATTCGCTCATTCTATCCCCTGCTTACACCTTTAGCAATTGAAAACATTTCCTAATTTTTGTGGTGTTTAAATAGTTTTTATTGTCTGTTTTGAAAGAACTCAATATTAAAAGACACACGTATTTTTTAATTTTTCAAAATAGTTGCTTTTTAGTGCGTAAATCCTTTTTTATTACTACTTAGAGCAGAAAGAGCGTAAGTCACAAACGTCAAGAATCAGTTAAATGACATCACAAGTGATGTTTCATACACATAAGAAAACGACTATCTCGTTCCTAAAACAAAATTTAAACAGTTGGAGATATCTGAGGGCCTATGCCTATCACGAACATCGAAAAGTGGCATTCGTCATTTCGCCTCTCTATGGCTCCAATAAGCAAGTGTGAAAGGCTCGCAGATATTATTTTTCGATTGTTCGATTTTCTTGATACTAGACTGTCACGTCACTGTCATCATTGAAGACCTATCATTTGAATTTTTGTGCTTCTCTCGCTCGTGTCTTGGTTATAGTGGCAGCTCTGAATCGGCTGTGACGTCACTTCCCCTTTAAACTATTTTTAAGATTTTTTAACAGTGTTAACGCAGCCGAATTACATATCCTCACATCTATCGATACCATTACCTATGCATGTATTTACAATTATTAGTCGCATTACAAAATTCATAGCAACAAGACGTGTTTTAATCATTTACGCCAATATGAACCTTACTGCTATCAACATATGGTCCAAACGAATCGGATAGGGAAAAAGTGCATCGAACGCCGGCCGGCCGCTAGACAAAAGAATGCGATAAGCGAGCCTACGAAAACAAGTTAAAATGCGATTTAATGCAATTTACTGACATCACTTACAAAAACTCTGTTCTAAATAGTGTGTTTACGTGTTGTTTTGTGTGATTACATGAAGATTTAACTTACGACTATGGCTACCGCGGAACAATTGATGACTGTTTTACAAGATACAGCAAGTTTACTTCAGAAAACTCAAGTAAATTTGAAAAAATGCCCCAAGACACGCTTAACTAGAGGTTATGTTGAAGCGAGATTAAATTGTATACAAGAGTACTGGGCGACGTTCAAGCAAACACATCAAGAACTTATAAAGGTTATGCCGCGAGAACAACGAGCTGTGACGCAATATTTCGTCAACGAGGACTACTTTCTTTACGAAGATTTATACCTAAATATTGAAGGTGACCTTAAGGACTTATTGAACAGCAGTTCAAAACAAATCAACACTAATATAAACAACACGGACAACCAGGTAGGAAAGTTACCGCGAATCCAACTGCCGAGTTTTAGTGGTACTTATGGACAGTGGCCCACCTTTAAAGATTTATTCATATCTATCGTGCATAACAATGCGTCACTTAGCAATGTTCAGAAATTGCATTATTTAAAAACCAGTGTGTCCGGCGAGGCAGAGGCGATATTAAAGCACGTCCAAGTTACCGAAAATAACTACACACAAGCATGGGAAATTCTACAAAAACGATATGGAAACAAAAAAATAATAGTGAATTCTATTTTGAAGCGGTTATTTATGCAAAAGAAATTAAATACTCAATCGGCTACTCAAATAAAAATATTATTGGACACTACAACCGAATGCTTGAATAGTTTACAAAATTTGAACATAGCCACCGATTCCTGGGATCCTTTAATCATATTTCTGATAGTGCAGAAATTGGACCCGGAGTCACATAAGGATTGGGAGGAGTACGCTCACAAGGACAATTCTGAGGAATTACCCAAGTGGACAGACTTCGTCAAATTTCTGGAAGCCAAATTCCGAACGCTGGAGCTTATCACCGCTTCTACATCAGCTCCACGCGAGAGAACCGTGATCAAAGAACGCACATTCCATATCACAGAAACTGAGAAGAGTTGTGTCATGTGTAAGGGTAATCACACACTCGCTCACTGCAAAGACTTTTCGAAGATGCTGCCTGCTGAGAGATGTGAATATGCAAAAAACAATAGACTATGTTACAATTGTCTAACACCAGGGCATGCGGTTTTCAAGTGTCGAGTGCCCATGTCATGCCGTGTATGTCGTAAGCGCCATCATTCTCTCGTCCACGTGTCAAGAAGTACTGAATCTACAGAAAATGACAAGAATGATAACCATAACACACCGGCACTTCCCAAGGTCAACGAGGCAGAACAAGAAATTCAAGCTTCCATGGCGATTGCTTCATACTACGCAGCTAAACAAGATGGTGCCTTACTAGCAACTGCATTGGTGAATGCAAGAAGTGAGCGAGGACACACCATTGCACTCAGGGCTCTGATCGATCCATGCTCAGAAGCATCATTTATTAGTGAAAGGGCGGCACAATTATTGAAGCTTAAAAGAGAACCAGTCAGAGCGAATATAACTGGAGTGGGGCCTATAAGTGCTAGAGTAAATCAGGTTGTACAATTATTAGTCTCGTCGCAACAAACGTCATTTGCCATGCAGCTTCGAGCCTATGTAGTTTCCAAACAATTGTCCAATCAAATGCCCAAGAAAATCATGAAAACAAGCACCTGGTCACACATACAAGATCTTCCCCTGGCTGATCCAAGTTACAATACACCAGGTGCAGTCGATCTTCTCCTTGGAGTTAAGGAATATGCTAAAATTATTGAAGAAAATACAAATATAATCAAAGGTCCGCCGGGTACACCATGTGCTCAGAAAACATACTTTGGCTGGATTTTGTTCGGAGAGAATGGGATAGAAATGGACACAGATACAAATACACAAGCAAATTCTTTCGTTGTGATGCATCACCAACTCGATGTTGATGACTTATTGAAATCGATATGGGAAGTAGATACAGATACAAAGAGAACATTAACGGAAGAAGAACTAACATGTGAACGAATCTACGAAAATACTTACAAAAGAAATGAAGAAGGAAGATACATCGTCAAATTACCTTTACGAACAGAAGTACCAAGAGCGTGCGAAGGAAATACACGAGAAATAGCTCAAAACAGATTGTTACTACTAGAGAAACGATTTCAAAGACAGCCACAACTTAAAGAAGAATACGTTAAGGCGATGGACGATTACATTGAACTGAAACACATGGAAAAGATTCCGACGGAGGAAATATGTACAAAAAAGAGTGTATATTTGGCCCACCATGCAATTTGTCGAGAACAGAAGGAAACTACAAAGACTCGTGTTGTTTTTGACGCGTCATGTAAGGGCACTAACGGCCACTCCCTAAACGACGACCTTCTTGTTGGGCCAGTTTTACAAGAAGATTTGAGAAGTTTGATAATGAGATGGCGAATGCACGCTGTTTGCTTCGTATCAGACATCCACAAAATGTACAGGATGATACTAACAACCAAGGAAGATGCTGACTACCAACGAGTTTTATGGAGAAGCAGCAGTGACCAAGAAATCGAAGATTACCGCCTCCTGACAGTGACATTTGGCACAGCTTCTGCTCCGTATCTCGCCATTAAGACGTTGAAACAACTGGCTATAGACGAAGGAGGCAATAACCCAATTGCAGCAAAGATGATTACTGAAGACTTTTACGTCGACGACCTGATGTCAGGATGTGATACTACCGAGCAAGCTATAGAAGCTAGCAAACAATTACAAGAGGTCATGCGAAGAGGTGGATTTCAGCTCAAAAAATGGTCGTCAAACAATGTTGAATTTATGCGAAGCTTGAAGCCTGAAGATAGATCAGCCAATGCTCATCTTGATTTAAACATGGATGGAACCATTAAGGCACTTGGAGTTCAATGGAACATGGGAACAGATCAGTTCGAATATAATGTTTGCCTTCCAGAACCAAATGATCAGATCAGCAAACGAACCATTTTGTCAGATATCCAGAAACTGTTTGATCCTCTGGGCTGGATCTCACCATGTGTCTTGATGGCTAAAATACTGATCCAGAAGTTATGGTTGGCACGAGTAAATTGGGATGAAAAGCTAAGCCAACCTTTGAAGGACGAATGGATCAAACTAAGAACTGATTTAAAACATGTCAATGAAATCCGTATAGATCGATGGCTTAACACCCTAAGCACTGAAGTGGCAAATATTCAGATACACGGATTCAGCGACGCTTCAATATCTGCATATGGGGCAGCAGTGTACATTAGAGTAGAGGAAGCAAACGGTGCTGTTCAAACGAAATTGATTGCGTCGAGAACAAGAGTGGCTCCAGTAAAAACGGTTTCTCTGCCGAGACTGGAACTGTGCGGAGCTGTCGTATTGGCGAAACTATTGAGACAAGTAAGCCGTGCCATGAGAATACCATCTTCACAAATATTTGCTTGGACAGACTCTTCCATTGTAATCTCGTGGATCTTTGGCGAACCTCAAAGATGGAAAACGTTCGTCGCAAACAGAGTGGTGGAGATTACAAGCAATGTTGGTCAAAACCAATGGCATCATGTCACTTCAGAGGACAACCCCGCCGACATTGCTTCTAGGGGAATGTTTTTATCAGAATTAAAGGATTCTCAACTATGGTGGAAAGGACCAGAATGGTTGTCAAGAAGGGAAATAGAATACAAAAGACCTAACGTCACTTCAACAGACATAGAAAGAAGACATGTGATACAAGTAAATATGAACATACATGAGGGTGAAAAGGAAAAAGGTTTGACAGAACAATACAAGGACTTCAATAATTTAGAAGAGTTAATAAGAACAGTAACTCTTTGCCGCAAATTCCTGAACATGAAAAAATTACAAATGGACAATGTACAATTAACTACGCTGACCACACACGATTTGGAAGAGAGCTTACTTGTTTGTATAAGACTTGTACAAAGAGAAGAATTTATAGAAGAAATAAACAGATTAACCACAAATAAACAAGTACACAAGAGGAGTTCGATAAAATCTTTAAATCCTATATTTGAGGAAGGATTACTGAGAGTGGGAGGTAGACTCCGATTCGCCAACCTGAACGACGACGGAAAGCACCCATTCATTTTAGGAAATAAAAACAACTTAACTCCACTCATTATAGCCGACGCTCACGTGAAAACCTTACACGGTGGAATAACATTGACACTGAGTTATTTGAGATCAAAATTTTGGATTGTTAAAGCGAAGAATTTGGTAAAGGCTCATATCAATAGATGCCTCGTATGTGCCAGACAAAGTGCTGTTCCCAAACCACAGTTAATGGGAGACCTGCCAAGAGAACGAGTCACGCCCACCAGACCGTTTTTAAACAGTGGCGTTGATTTTGCGGGTCCTTTCACTACCCTCATGTCTAAGGGTAGAGGGGCTAAGACAACGAAGACGTATGTGGCAATATTTATCTGCTTATCCGTTAAATGTATACATCTTGAATTAGTCGGGGACCTCACATCCGAAGCTTTTATAGCTGCCTTTAAAAGGTTCGTGGCTAGGAGAGGCAAATGTAACCACTTGTGGAGTGATCAAGGAAGAACCTTTGTCGGAGCCAACAAAGAATTGATCAACGCGTGGAAAGAGGCACAAGTTGATTTTACGGGAGATATTTCCGATTCCTTGGCTAAAGAAGGTACGCAGTGGCACTTCATCCCCGCCTATAGTCCGAACTTTGGTGGTTTGTGGGAGGCTGGTGTAAAATCACTGAAACATCACCTAAAAAGAATAGTCACCACCCACCTCACGTTCGAGGAAATGAATACTGTACTCTGTGAAATTGAGGCATGCTTGAATTCAAGACCTTTGTGTCCAATTGACAGCGATGACATAGACAGAATAGAACCTCTGACGCCTGGACATTTCTTGATCGGCGAAGCGCCCATAAATGTTCCATCACCAGATTTAAAGGACGTTAGAATAAGCTCACTGTCAAGATGGCAACACATGCAAAAAATGGTCAGAGATCTTTGGTGTAGATGGCAACAAGAATACCTGTCACGTTTACAACAACGACCAAAGTGGTTAAAAATCGTCGAAGAGTTCAATGAAGGCCAGATTGTTCTCATCAAATCCGACAATCTCCCGCCTGGGAAATGGGCTCTTGGTCGAATAGTCGCCAAACATCCAGGACCAGATCGTATTACGAGAGTGTATAGTGTTAAAAGTGGTGATAGCATCGTTAAGAGACCAGTTACAAAATTGTGTTTACTGCCGATAGAAATTAATGACTAATGTGTACAACGAATTTATTTTGCATGTTTATATTCATTGTATAATTTCTTTAAAGGACTTTATTAGTCCTTTGGCCGGCGGTATGTTAACGCAGCCGAATTACATATCCTCACATCTATCGATACCATTACCTATGCATGTATTTACAATTATTAGTCGCATTACAAAATTCATAGCAACAAGACGTGTTTTAATCATTTACGCCAATATGAACCTTACTGCTATCAACAAACAGAAATATTGCAAAAAAGAAATTAAAAATATATTTTAGTGATCTACATCGAAACACGTGATCTATCTCGAAATGGTTTTCGATTTAGGGACATTGAAAATTTTCAATCGTTGTCAATTTCTGGTTGGTGACTTTACTAAATGGAATTATTATCCTTATGTTTTTTTTCCTATTGTTTTCCCCTGTGATATAAAAATGCTTACCTGGTCTCCCCCGATACAGGCCTAGCCTAGTGCGGGGATTCCTGGAACTTCGGCTTCTCACTTTCTATGCACTTACTTATGTACAGCAACATTTTGTACAACTAACTCTTTGTGTGTCTGTGCAATAAACACATTTTTATCTTTTATCTTATCTTATCTTAATTACATGTCACAGACGGGTGCAGAAATATTGTAAACAAGCCTACAACTTTTTACCTTATTCCAATGGATTAAGTAAGAAGCGAAAATGTGTTCCATGCATAAATAGACACATATTCCTGTCATTATCTCCAATGAAGTCTAAATCTACTTCTCTACTCACCAAGGTACACGGAAGACATCTTCTTCGACACGTTCTCGTCAATGTAAGTGACTCCAAGAGTGAAGAGTGGTGTGGCACCGGCCCCATGGAGCAGCTGTGCCAGTACGAAGATGCCCACCGCCCAGGAACCACCTTCGGGTGGACCGGAGTCCTCGCAGAGATGGGATGGCTGAAATAAAGGTCAATGTCATAAAGGTTCTTAGGTTAGCAATTTTACAGCCTCTGTAAATATCTCACCTCCAGTTTCGTAGAGTCACTGCCAACTAGGCTTAGTTGGCACTTGGCAGTGATTCTACGAAACTGGAGGTTTCGGAAATATCCCGTAATAATGTAAATGATCACGTAAGCTTAAAAACGTTATAGTTACTCGTACGATATATCTGACACTCTACGAAATATCTCAGCAAGCCTCTATTTTTAGGGCGTTGTATATTCTACACACGAAGGCAGATGACCAAAGCTTTAACGAGCAAACTACAAGTTTTTGTGTACAAGTCTCCGCTCGATTCTGCAAAACTGCCAAAAATATAATCTCCAAGGTTGAACAAAGGCAAAGGCAAATAGGTGAAGAAATCTCTGCCCGCAAATGGCGCTGGACTGGCTATGCACTACGAAGAGGAGGAGAGGAGGAGGAGGAGGAACTACCCAATTGTTGCTGCATTCGTTTGGTGTCCAATCGGCAAAAGACGACAAGGAAGACCAGTGCACACGATTAGCTTAGTGGACAGCGAGCTCAAGGCGGCGGGTAACTCCTGGGGCTTATCCCACAAAACTTTACAAGCGTACAATTCTACAATGTATAAATTCGCATACAAAAAGTTAACAATTATGTAGAAGTGTACGCTTGTAAAGTTTTGTAGTTTTGGCCCCTGGAGCGAAACTACATCGGCATCATTGGACAGAGAGGAGCAGAGAAGAATTTGCAAGGCCTTAAGCATTACCTCGTCCATGTGATGACGGCAGTGAGAATACATTTGTCACTACCCCAACTCTTCCCGTGGGTGTCGTAGGAGTCGATTAAAGGATTAAAGTGTCTGATCATTCATTGATTGAATATTTATGATGGGCAGCAGCGTCAGCATAATCGACACACTACTGTGAACATCCAGCTTGGATTATTGAACCTCCTAATGCGTTCATATGCAGAGGAGCAGGAGATTCCTCTGTCTAGCAGCTGACTGTTATTAATTGATGATGTAAGTATGCCCTGGGTACCATGGGACATAAGTATGCCCTATTCAACAATCTCTGTATGTGTAGAAAAGGCGGCCAATTAAAAAAACAAGCGCGAAGAGTTGTCTGCCCTGAAAATTAAAAATGTCTCAGAAAATTTGCCGCCTTTTTGAGTAATAACTGCGACCACATATATAACATGGACGTCTAACGCCAGCTCAAAAATTTCCCCAAAAACATTTGTTCAATCGTGCAAGATGGGCACGACATAACGCTTTTCTTAATACCGCGCATATTTCTGCGCAACATCTTTGACAAATGACAATTAGAATCCCAATCAAATCTTTGACGAACCAATCACAGCAATTTTTAAATGCCGGTTTAAGTTTTTATAGGTTGACATTGATATTCATTACTGTGATGCATTTTCTGTGGGGGGTGACACTTGTCAACAAAAATTCAGGCCCGTTTTTGAAAGGCAATTTAGTGTGGCGAGCGGCTTCCATGTTTTATTTGTTCGTAGAGTAATAAAGATTGTTGGACAGGCAGTAAGTTCTACACACTTACTACATCAGTCCGGCACACGTCCAGCTCCTCCCGTGCCGCAGCCCTATAGGGCGGGACCAAGAAGTGCGGCAGCGCGAACATGAGCGAGCCCGCGCCCATGAGCAGCGCGCCCCAGCCCAGCCAGCGGGGCTTGGAGGCCCCCTGCCGCCCGCCCAGGTACGTAGAAGCTACAGGCTGAAGCCGTCTTCTACAATATGAACGACACGAGCCAAGTAAACCGCCAGATGTGGCACAAGTGCCTCGCGCTCCTCAGACTGAGATGGGGGCTAGGCATATGACATGGTTTAGAATATTCCACTCACCACAGTTCGGCACACGTCCAGCTCTTCCCGTGCCGCGCTCCTCACGCTATATGCGCTATTTGCCGCCCTTTTGAGTCATGAAGATTGTTGGACAGGCAGTAAGTTCTACACACTTACTACATCAGTCCGGCACACGTCCAGCTCCTCCCGTGCCGCGGCCCTATAGGGCGGGACCAAGAAGTGCGGCAGCGCGAACATGAGTGAGCCCGCGCCCATGAGCAGCGCGCCCCAGCCCAGCCAGCGGGGCTTGGAGGCCCCCTGCCGCCCGCCCAGGTACGTCACCGGGGCTAGGCAGATGAAGGACGCCATGTCGTATCTGGAAAAAGGAGTTACATATTCACAAGTTTAAAATGGCCGTGTCTTGACGGCAGTAACATGGCCGTGTGACGGCAGTAAGAATACATTTGTCACCACCCCAACTCTTCCTTCGGGTGTCGTAAGAGTCGACTAAGGGATTGAAGTGTCACTGACTATTATTTGAAACAATGTTGATGATGGGCAGCAGCGTCATCATAGTGGACACATTACTGCGATCGCCAATCCGCTTGCCCAGCGAGGTGATTATGGGCATTTACCTCCTAATGCGTCTATACGCATAGTTAATAGGAGAGGCCTACGTCCAGCAGTGGACTATCATAGGCTGATGATGAAGTTTAAAATAATAAAGGCGAAGGTTTTTCTCGGGCAGCTGGGGAGGCGTTTGCGAGATAGTGGGTTCGATCCTCGCTCCGGGGCTTTTCTTTTGCAGAGGCTGTCCATTGCAGTTCAACGCGGTAACGCGGCGAGCGTGATGGGCACCTTTGTATGTGGGGACCCGCGCAGCGAATTTTGTTGATGTCATTTGTTAGGTGTATGTTTATTTTAGTAATATTTAGGAACTATGTAATTTATACAATAGATGTTGTATCGTGTTGTTTAAATAGATTAATTAAGTTGTTCCTATTTATGATTTTATGACCCAACTCCTCCTGCGGGTGTCGTAAGAGTTGACTAAGAGATTAAAGTATCACTGACCATTCTACAAGATCGATGATGGGCAGCAGCGTCATCATAGTGGACACATTACTGCGATCGCCAATCCGCTTGCCCAGCGTGGCGATTATGGGCATTTACCTCCTAATGCGTCTATCGTCATAATCATCATCATCATCATCATCATCATCATCATCATCATCATTATCATCATCATAAGCCTATGATAGTCCACTGCTGGATGTAGGCCTCTCCTATTAACTATGCGTATAGACGCATTAGGAGGTATGCGTCTATAAGCATAGTTAATAGAAGAGGCCTACGTCCAGCAGTGGACTAGCATAGGCTGATGATGTGATCTGATGTTTGATGTGTTGTTTCACAAGAAACAAGTGAAAACTACAAGACATACCCTCCAGCTATGACTCCCGTCTGCATGGACCGCAACCCGAACCTCTTCTCGATGGTCGTAATCACCACGTTCACGAATCCATTCACCACCATACCTGCAAAGACAGAAGGTTCTATTTACTATGGCTTGAATATGGCGGTTATGACGATTTGAGGTTTTTAGCCACTGGGTGTGGTAGATCAGATTTCTTACGGGAATTGGTCATTTGATACTTTTGATAGTCGGAATTATTGGGATAATCTTTATTAATAATTTCTCAATGTGACAATTTTTTGTATGCGTGTTACTCGATATCTACTAGAATCGTAAAACGATTCTTTTTTTAAATTGAACGGAAAATGTTATGTAATTAATTTCATATTTACTTGCGCATAAATTTAACTGGCATATTGAACGGGTATACCTCCGAAATGGTCCCTTTGACAAGTTGGCACCAAGTCAGTTTCTCTTGAAGATCTCAGGGATCTTGAAGATTTGGGGTGGTGACAAATGAATTTTTACTGCCGTTATCCACGTCACCACGTCACGGCATAAATTATATGAGCAACAGCATTATCCCCTTGTTCCCCGTCCATTACCAAGTTACATAACTAGCACTGGGAGAGGACAAATTATTCCTACTACAAAACCGGGTTATGTAGTAGGAATTTTGTTTCCTTGAACAAAACCAACGCCATGTGCCGGTAATGTAATAGGAAAGAAAATTCCTAATACAGTACCCGGTCGGTATTGGAGTAGGAATATGAGTGCCTGGCACATAACTATCGTCAAAATGATGAACAAGCAGGTTTTCTAGTACTAAGGTCCTGTAGCAATCTCGTTACAAAACCAACTTTTAAGCCAACTGTTAGGGAGGAAATATCAAGATTTAGTTTAGTCCTGATTTCTGTCTGATAGATTTCTGTATAAATTTTATACACGAACAGAGACTTTATTATCAGTTTCTTCAATCTACATTAATTACATTGTATACTTTTTCATTAATCCTTAACTTAACTTAAATGGTTCGTAGAATTAAAAAAGCCAGTGCAACGTGCAACATAATATTTTAGGTAGTTTAAACTTTGCTAGGTAGTTGGAATTTGCCTCCTCTCACTACACTCTATTCTAATCGCCTTACTCATCAAACATCCTCTTAACTTAGCAAACCGCTTAGTATTGATTGCCCCTTTCGGTCTTATTAATATGTCTATAAGAGTGAAAGGGACAAACAAAACCATTTAAGTTAAGGATTAATAAAAAAGTATTACTATATCAAATAGTATATAGAATTAATGTAGATTGATGAAACTGATTGTATGTCTTTGTTCGTGTATAAAATTTATACAGAAATCTGAAGGACTAAACTAAATCTTCATATTTCCTCCCTAATAGTTGGCTTAAAAGTTGGTTTTGTAACGAGATTGCTAAGATCCTGCTAGAAAACCTGCTTGGTCATCATTTTGGCGATGGTTATGTGCCAGGCACTCATATTCCTACTACAATACCGACCGGGTACTGTATTAGGAATTTTCTTTCCTATTACATTACCGGCACATGGCGTTGGTTTTGTTCAAGGAAACAAAATTCCTACTACATAACCCGGTTTTGTAGTAGGAATAATTTGTCCTCTCCCAGTGCTAGTTATGTAACTTGGTAATGGACGGGGAACAAGGGGCATTATCTTATCAAACCATCATAATGGACATACTACTGCGATCACCAAAAAATCAAAAATCTTATTATGGTTTTTATAAATATACCTACTTGCTATGCCCGCGACTTCGCACGCGTCTATACGATGATCTGCGTTGTACATTTTCTAATGTATGTAGGTCTGGTAAATCGTTCTATTAGAATTGGTATTTCGATCTCTAAAGTTATAGGTACAAAGAGTTCGAATGTTGTTTGTACTATATCGGTGAAATATATAATTACGAGTATGTTGGGGGTGGGCGTTTTTACAAACCGTTGTTGAAATCACCTTGTTATTTAATTCGGACAAGTTTGAGCTTGTTCTACTCAGGATCACGAGCTCTTTCGATTCTAATAGGAAAAAAACATACCAAAATGTTTTTTTTCCATTACGATACCGTTTTTTCATAGATGTTCAAAGGCGGTAACCTAGCGTACCTAATTGAAGGAATTAAAACTGTATGAAAATTATGGGACATTTTTTCTCCTAAGAGAATCGAAAGAGCTCGTGAGTTTGAGTCGAATAAGCCTAAACTTGGCCAAATTAAATAACAAGGTGATTTCAACAACGGTTTGTGAAAACATTTATAATTATAAATACAACCCTTTTACTTTTACTATAAGTTACGCTGCTACGCGGTCTACGGCGTAGCTCGTAGCAGTGCTTTCTGTCTGTATAGACCTTATTCGGGTCCCAGAATTTGGTACAAATCTTTTCATCGCCTACGAACTTAAAGTACCCGTTCAAATACTTTATTTTTCAAGGATAAAGGCTAAAAACTGAACTGTTATAAAATGATATGTAACTTAAGTATCAAGTCAAAATAAACACTTACTGCTCTTATGCACACATTGTTATGACCAAAAGGGACAAACAATTATTAGCGGCTAGTTAAGTTAACAAGCGTTTATGAATAAGGGGGGTAATAGACGAAATACTTACTACCCCGATCCTGAAGGCCGGAAAACCCAGGGTGCTTAGCCAAGTTGCCAATCGCTAACGCTTAATCGTCAATCGTAAACGAAAGGCAGCTATCTTTGTCGCACTAATAAGAAAGAGTGAGAGAGAGGGAAAACTACTCTACTAAGCGTTAGCGATTGGCAACTTAAGTTAAGCATCCAGAAATCCATGCTATGTTGTTACGCCAAGTAAAACGAAATAATTAAATTTGCAAGTTGCCTGGCTAGAAGAAACATGGGCGACTTTTGATAATTTCCTTGAAATAAAATATCTAGGTTTATTTTTCGTAGCTCCAAATTATTCACAGACACACAATCCTAATAATACTACTTCTTAGACCGGAATAGATGAAAATGTAGTCTAAAAGCGTTAGACTATATTAAAAGACAACAACAACAAGTAATTTTTCATACACGTACCTACGTACAGCAGGCTTAGCACATGATTGGTGCGACAGTATGTCGCCGCGAGATATATCTCCCGTCCTTCACTAGCTATATTAACAAAAGAGGGACGGATAGACTATCTCGCGGCGAGATAATGTGGCGCCAATCATGTGCTAAGCATACAGGTACGTATTAATATATTTTACACGAATGTAGGCACAATGGTTTATAAAAATACAAACACTTTAAAATATTAAATTACTAAAGAATAAAAATTGCACAAGGTTTCATTTCCATTCAAATATTGGAAACAGTTAGTTTCCCAGTAAAATGGCGAAACAATAACAGTTTTATTTCCAATTCGTCTACGGAGCCCTAAAAATCGCTTCAATTATTTTCCCCGTCAATCCAGCAACTGCCTCCGACATCCGAACACGGTTTAAAATACCCGCCGCTCCGTCTATTAAAGTTTCACATGACCTGTCCCTTACCACGAGCTTGTTGGTAACTCACTCGAATTTCATTTGTTTATCTCGCACGACTTTTTCTCCTGCTTCAGTTTGGCTCATCACATCGTCAGCCTATGTTCGCTGCTGGACGTATGCCTCTCCTATTAATTTTGCGTATAGACGTATCAGGAGGTAAATGCCTATAATCGCCACGCTGGGCAAGCGGATTGGCAATCGTAATAAAGTGTCCACTATGATGACATTGATGACAATAACTGTTACCCATCATCAATTTTTTTTCAAAGAATGGTCAGTGATACTTCAATCTCTTAGTCGACTCTTACGACACCCGCAGGAGGAGTTGTGGTGGTGACAAATGTATTCTTACTGCCGTCACGATACGGCCTCGCAGGAGGAGTTTTGCTCATCATGAGTAATTTTGTAGCTATAGCGTACTTCCAATGTGCATATAAATGTGGCCAAAAATAAATGGATTCTCCTGGCTAGTGACCTTTTGAGATGCAGACTATTGGACTACCACTTTTAGCTCGGCATCCATTTTTGGTGTTCAAAGCCTTGCTGTTTCTACTTGTATGGCAGTGGCACCAAATAAACCACTCATATTCTTATTCATTCTTAAAAATATATGATGATGCTATTCTGCCTGCGATATACAGGGCGTCCCAAAGTTATGGGACATGAAGGGGAAGTACCTTAAATATCGTAGATAGTGTATTTTGCTGAAAGAAGACTTAATGTTATTTTTACAATTTATTAATACTGCATTCAAAGTTTTTCAAAAAATTACTTGCTTCACCCTGAAATCGAACCAACTACAATTTTTTTCGAATTTTGAACCAAACTTTTTTGGTTATTCTTTTAGTTTTAGATACTATGTTTCTTAAGAAAAATTGTTATTTTTTATCCATTCTTTTGAATGACATCATAAAATTACGAAAATATAACCAATAGAAACGCCGCTTGCTACCCTGATACGAATGAGACTTATAGCGAGTGAGTTGATGACTAATGGTCTCTTTCAAGTGTCCACAAATGGTAAGGGATTCAAGCTACTGAAATAGACCCGTCATTTTCGAAAAATCCCATATGAAATTGGGAAAATGTTGATGTCTGCTTGAAAAATGTTTAATGCAAAATGGCTGTTTCATAATTAATATTTGATAGAATTTCAGTTAAGTTTTAATTCACAGTGCATTTCCAGTTCATTATGAGGAGGGTATTTTTGGGATATTTAGGTAACATTTTAAAAGTTAGGTAAATTGTACATTCAGTCATTTTTAAAATTTTCAGAATTGGGCTTTGGAGTTTTGGACCTTAACTTAAATAAATAATATAACTAGTTTAAATGCGGTAGACTATTTTTAAATTTTATATTAATTAAGTAGTAGTGGTAATAAATCACTTTATTGTACAGTCGATGTCAAAGATATCATTACGCTTTAGGTGCCAAAAATATATTTACACGACTTTATTGCCTTGTTAAACTGTAATGATATCTTTGTTTGTCAGCCTCCGTAGCCTAGTTGGTAGTGACCCTGCCTACGAAGCTGGAGGTTCCGGGTTCGAATCCCGGCGAGGGCATTCTTTGTGTATTTATTTATCACAAATGTTTGTTCCTTGGTCATGGCTGTCTATGTATTTAAGTATCTATATGTATCTATCTATTATATATATCGTCGCCTGGTACCCACATTACAAGCCTTAATTGAGCTTACCGTGGGACTAGGTCGATTTGTGTAAGATGTCCCAAGATATTTATTATTATTATTATTTATTATCTTTGACGTCGACTGTACACAGAATATGTTACAAAAACAGTTTTACAGAGGCACAAAGCTAACCTTTGAGAGATTGAGTGGAGAACCGAAAGATTAGATAAACAAACTCTCACGATGCACAATGATTATAAAGAAATAAAATACACTAATAGATATTATACAAAAGAAATATATACAAATAAAAGAACTGTTAAAATGTCAGCAGTTGCCACATCTTCTTTAGGTTAGCCTTGAATGATGCCACAGACTGGCACTGCCGGATGGAATTAAGGAATGTGTTACATTTTAGGATTTTATATTCGATTATTTCTGAGTTATTGAGACTAAAATATAATTTCTTTTTCGAAATTTTGTACTGCTTTTTTAGTTTTAGCTTTTTTAGTGCTTAAGTATAAACCAGTATTTTACATAAATAAGTTTTAAGACTTTTAAGTACCTATGCCCTAGTAGGTCGTCATGTTATTAATGTTATTATTTAATTATTGTACGCAGCCTTTTTCGTTTTATGTACATGATTTAACAATGAAAGTAATAAAATAAATAAATAATTATAGAATAAGGCCGTCCAAATAATTGTTTTGTTTACATAAATACAAGTTATTTGGGATTGGTTTATGTTTTTACTGCACTAATGTACCGTGAAACTTCCGCTCATCTGGGTGAGTAACAAAGAGATGGCATTGAATGATTTTTTTCAGTATTTATTTGATTTTGTTCATCCTGAAAATGACGACTATTAAGCAAAAAAAACCGGTCAAGTGCGAGTCGGACTCGCGCGCGAAGGGTTCCGTACCATTATCGATTTATTAATAAAACAAAAAAAGTTAAATCAACCTAACTCAAAAACTATAAGAGATAATCAAATCAAACCAAAAATCGGTGATAGAGTTTATTAATTTGCATAACATATATTTTTTTCAGAATTTTATATCGCGTAGTTTAAAAAATAGAGGGGGGGGACACATTTTTCAGACTTTGAGAGCTGATATCTCGAAAACGATTTGCTTAAATAAAAATAAGATTTATAAACCTTCATATCATTTTCAAAGACCTTTTTATTAATACCCCACACGCTTATATACAACAAAAAAAAATTCTATCCCTCAGTTACTTGTATGGAGGGCCCCCACCCCAACGGTTTTTTTTACAATTTAGTATCATAATCCTGTAGCGGTTTATACAACACATATCCTTACCTAATTTCGTTACTGTAGCATTTATAGTTTCCGAGTAAATTGGCTGTGACAGACGGACAGACGGACATGACGAATCTATAAGGGTTCCGTTTTTGCCATTTTGGCTACGGAACCCTAAAAAGTGAATTGTACGATGTATTGGTCATTTGTTACCTTTATCTACTTTAGGGATCAAGTTTTTTAGGGATCTAAGTTTTTATAAATATCCTCCGGAGGGATTTATAACCACTTATATGTTTTCAATATGCAGTCTTATATGTTTTGATTTTTGGTATTATTTTGCGACACCTACTCTATCTATGTATACTCTATCTATAATCTATGTATTTAAAATAAGGCCGACAGTATGTAGCTATAGCTACAAAAAGCATGTCACCCAAAGTATTTTAAAAATACGATATTTTTGGGTCGTAATTATTTTAACAAACATTAAGAATAATAGTTGCATTGACTGCATATATTATCTCATATTATTACGAAATTTTCCTTAAGGACTCAATATATCCACCAAATCCAGCAGAAGACAATACAACTCGATATCAACGTAATTGTACAAATAAGAAAACGTTAACGATATTAGCCCCCGAAATCGAGGGTAATCCGAATACATTGAACGTTATTTATCGACAATATGTTAATAAAACGCTACACGAGGGATCTTCATCCATAGACAAGATGAGGGGTCGTGGCGACGCATAATAAGATTAAAAACGTGACCGATATGAATATGAAATTACTTGAAATGAGGTAGCTTGTAGTATTACCAGCTCATTCGGAGAGGGAAAGGATCACGTAGGTAATGATCAGAGATCGGACAAATTCTTTATTCCTTATTCAACAACAACCATGTAAAAAACAGCTTACGCTAAGACATTACATGTGGTATTATCTATAAGTTAACATAATTATAATAGTAATAACATTTTATGTCAAAATAATGAAAAAGAAAAATTATAGGGTACAGTAGCAGGTATTAAGGTAATGGTTAATTTTTAACCGACTTCAAAAAAAGGAGGTTCTCAAAACGACTGAATTTTTTTTTTTTTTTTTTGTTGTATGTATGTTACCTGATATCTCCGAGAATAGTGAACCGATTCTAAAATTTCTTTTCGTGATCGAACGTGTATTACCCCGAGATGGTCCCATTGGCACCAAGTTGGGGTCTGATGATGGGATCCTGGAGAAATCGAGGGATCTCTTCAAATGTTACAGGTACATGTATGGCGCTTTTGGTAATTTTCATTCATTTACAAGAATTTGCATTCAGAAAGTAAGATTTGAGGAAACCAATGATGGAAACAAATCGGGGATCTTTGAGAAATCGGTTGAAGTCGGTTTTTTAAATTTTTTATTTGGTGATTATTCGTCTAAGTTGTCTCCATCTATCAGAGAAAATGTCGGCATTTTGAATCGTAGCTAAAAAGTTATTAATTAGTTCTATAGCTCTGTGGGTGGGTGCGTTGGAAGTTTGATGGGTGCGGATGTGTGAATAATTTCTTGAAATTATACATATCGAAGCTTTAAGGTGACTATTTACAAAAGTTTTCATAGACACCGGTGTCAAATATGTAATTTTCTGAAAATGATTAAATGATTAATTATTCAATCAACTTTGGAGTCATGTCCATAGTATTGCAAACAATGTCGCACATTTGTCCGTATCTGGTAATGATATACCTAGTGGTGATAGGTAGGTAATCAATGTTTTCTGCCTATCACGTTTGAGTGGGTAACATGTGGGTGGGATAGGGTTGGTAGTGACCTTGCCTACGAAGCTGAAGGTTCCGGGTTCGAATCCCGGCGAGGGCATTATTTGTGTATTTATTTATCCCACATATTTGTTCCTTGGTCATGGCTGTCTATGTATTTAAGTATCTATCTATTATGTATCGTCGCTTGGTACCCAAATCTCAAGCCTTAATTGAGCTTACCGTGGGACTAGGTTGATTTGTGGAAGATGTCCCAAGATATTTATTTATTTATAAACTATCGTGGCTTGTGGCATGATGTCCAGTGATGATAGACGATACAATGAATAAAGTACAAGCGCCTAATCAGAAACGTCATCTAAAGGTGGGTTTACACCAAACGAGCGAATGCTTATTCTATCCCCCACTCTACGAGATCAACGAATTTCGACGAATTACGTTTTGTTTCACGAACGAATTTCGTAGAGTGGGGATAGAATGAGCTTTCGCTCGTTTGGTGTAAATTCACCTTAACTTAGCAAGCCTAGAAGTATTGTACTGTTTTCCTTTTCGGTCTTTAACATTGATAAGAACGAACAAAGAATTTATTCAAGTAGTCTCTCGACGTAGAATCCGAAATTCGGCTGACCATACCAAAGAATAAAAAATAAAAGAATATGTATACAGGGTAAAATTTAAATCGTGAATCGTAATACTTTTTCTAGCTCTATAAATAACTAACAATGAAATACCCCACAAGTTACTTAAAAATGGACATGTACGTACATGGACATATTTTTTTTGTATTTTTTGAAGCTCGTGTTTTTGTATTTAGAATATCAAAACGGATTATTAAGACAAATCAATTGAATAATTTAAATTACCTCTTCAAATTAAAGTAATTAATAACGCCAATTTTGTCATTTCGTTAAAAATTAAATGATATTTATTACATTAGACGTTTTAAATAGCTTAAATAATCGTTATAATTCACCTTAAAAATTAACACCAACAAAAAAAACAGGACTACATATTTCTAAGTAACTCGTGGGGCATCCAATTGTTAGTAATTCACAGAGTTAGAGAAACATATTACATTTCAATTTCACCCTGTATATTTACTAGATCAAGGCATTCCTTACCGAACCAACACTGAACATCGAAAACTGCTGAGGCCGCATATTTATCCCCAACAAAGACTATTCATAGCGAACAATATCAATTTGCGAATGGGGCACAGTGGATCACGAATCCCAGTTATGCCCACGGAGCTGAGTCACGGGCGCGGACGGGGGCACACTGGGACCAGGGTGCTTAGATAAGTTGCCAATCGCTAACGCTTAGTCGTCAATCGTAAACGAAAGGCAGCTAACTGTTTTTGTCACACTAATAAGAAAGAGTAACAGAGAGGGAAAACTACGACACTACTAAGCGTTAGCGATTGGCAACTTGGCTAAGCATCGTGGATGCTTAGCCAAGTTGCCAATCGCTAACGCTTAGTAGTGTCGTAGTTTTCCCTTTCTGTCACTCTTTCATTTAGTGCGACAAAGATAGTTAGCTGCCTTTCGTTTAAGATTGACGATTAAGCGTTAGCGATTGGCAAATGACAACTTGTCTAAGCACCCAGGGATCGGAACCGGTTAATAGCGCAATATTAACCTCGTAAGGCCCAACGTTATATTTTTAGGACAACGAAATTAATTCATAACGGACCATGACGACATATTTTTCAAAGAAATATGAATTTTATTTTGTAGGTCCCAAAATTTTTTAAAAATGTCCTTTTCTTAGGACACTGGGTTATTATTTTAATTGTCCAAAAATACAATGGGCCTTAGGTAGGTACGTACTAAAAATCCTCCTGTACCTACTAAAAATATTTTTAGTAGGTACAGGATGGTGCCTTTTTTAGGCTCTAGTGCGAGATGTGGCTCATTTTACATCAGGTCCAAAACTTCAGAGCGCCATCTGTACTAAAAAACGTCGTACGAGACACGTGCAAAAAGGAAATTCGTAACTCGGGTCGATTTAAAACATCGCCACTCGTTTCGGATTTCCTGTTTTTCGCACTTGTATCGTAATGTACTATTATGTAGTAACCCTTGTCCACGAAATAAAGTAGCCATCGTAAAATCAGTCTCCACTGTTACAATGATAGTTCCATATAGTTAGAACAGCCATAGGACTGTAAATTTATCCTTCTATTTTATGTTTAACAATCGAAAATACGGTTAAAATTCTCAGACCATGTTTAAAGCAAAAGTTAACGCCCAAGAAAGTGCGATATACCGAGACAATTACAACAATTTTTAGGCGAGATTCACAGTTTATTATAGTATCGATATTGTAATTTAGTTAAGACCCATTGGGAAACTAAATGATCCAAAATGGTAAAATGAGAAGTAACACTACTAAAATGCAGAAGTTTAAATAAAAGTCCTTAAATAAGGAGCAATTGATATAAATATCAACCAGAGAGTATTCTCAGTCCATAAAAAACATTTGAGAGTCATTCCATATGAAAACGGCTGAAATGAATTATTTTTGTTGCCGCGTAGTCCCAGATTTCAATACAAAAAAATTAGGAAGAACCGTGAGGTATTAAGGCACAAAAATCGTTGTCGTTATTTTTTTTTATTACTTATCTTTTTATCAGCACCCATCCAAAATACAAAACATTGCCATTTTCCTACTCCCACAAATTATGCTGTAACTTTGTTTATAATTTATGTATAACAACTCTGTTAATTTTATATAATACCTCAGTAAGCATAGTATCCGATATGCTATATAACTTTTCATTCCAATACTTCAGCATAAAATACTGTGTCACTAAATATGACAAAAAATTTACTCATTTTCGTGATTTTTGGATTGAAATTCTGATTTATGTATTAGAGCTAGGATAAAAACTTATGTCACAGCTTCAAGAACACTTCAATATAAACTACTCACATCCATTTTAGATATCAAATTGCATTATATGGTTTAAAAAACACGCATTGAAATTTTGAAAAAATCAAAACATGTCCACTTTGGCTGCTAAAAAAATTAGGTTTCAGTGTGAATAAAATTTTGAATTTGCCATTAAATGACAGATCATATCTTTAAATTTACGCAGTCATAACATTTTATAGCGGTTATTTTACTAGATGAGAAACTGTGATTTTTTGAAAATCGTAAAATATGCAAAACTCAGATACTTAATAAAACTGTCTTGAAGACATAAAACTACGCCTAAATAATATTGATTTGTTATTAAAATGAAATTCATCGCCATATAAGAAGACATCTTTTACGTTGGAAGACCTGCTTTTTGACTTCGACGACTTCAAACGATTGTGCAGAGGAATATTTACGGGCTTTCAAGGTGTCGGACGACAGACGTTCGAAATGATGGTATGATTTAGTATTTTTAATTGCGAGTTCTCAAATCTCTCTGTTAAACTCGATTCTGAAGCTTCGATATCTGCTTTTGGCACGAAAAATAATGTAATGCCAGGTATCCGCTGCGTACAAAAGTCGAACATTGCCTGGGGGCTTAATATGTGACTTATCGCTATTCTCTGCAAACTGGCTTTTCGGATTATTCTTTTAATGGTTCCTCCTGCACCAACACATGGGCTTTTCCCATGTGCAGTTGCAAAGAAGTTGTTGTATTTGATATCTGCCTTACGAAAATAGTCAGTTCTACTCATAAAACTTTAAACGTAGGTATCTACACGTATACCTGTGTCTTATACAACAAAAACTGACACTTACTTATATGACAAAATTTGATAAAATACCTGTACGAAACGAAAACCGACTATTTATTGGCAGATAAGCATAAATAAACAACTTAATCGTACTAATTGTTTTGGGCAATATTTACTGTTTTCAAAAAATCGTATCTTCTTACCTAGCTAAAAAACCGCTATAAAATCAAGATGCCACGTAAATTTAAGCTTATGATCTACCATTTAATGGCAAACTAAACATTTTATTCACACTGAAACCTAAATTTTTCAGCGGCCAAAGTGGATACGTTTTGATTTTTCTCAAATTTCGATATGCTATTTGTATACCAAAAATACATTTTGAGAACTTGAAATTGACATTAGTTGCTTAAAATATCATGATTTAAAAACAAACAAAAAATCTCAGCCAGGGGTCTACTAGGAAAGTCAGAATTCCAGTCTGAAAACTCCGAAAATGAGCATATTTATACAGATTTTCAGGGTCCCAGATCCCGGTTCTGGGGTATACTGATTAGATATTATTAATCATAGTAGAAACGGTGGTTAGTAAGCTACAATTTGAAATAAATATTATTGTCTAGCATAGGTTTCTAAACAGAGTTTGAACCTAGTTTATAGGAGTAAGAATATGACACCTTAACAAACTTCCAAAGAGTGCCAATCGTAAAAAAATAAACAGAAAAATAAAAATCCCATGGATATAGTTATTTCATAGCCCAAGCTACATTCCTGATTTTTTTCAAGAAAATCTAAAATTAGTCAGCACACCCCTTCAGACGTTTTCATATGGAATGACTCTTGAATAGTTTTTATAATTTAATTATGGAATCAACTTTCAACAGTGTACAATAAATGTTGTATAAATGAATAGATACTATAATTTAAAGTTTTACTTACCTCTACTACTCTACTTACCTACTCGTACTCACACATTCAAAACGTCATTAAAACGAATTATATTTCGTGCAGTCAAGTTATGAATTGGAAACTTTATTAACTAATTAGTTAATAAATATACCTACTGTTCTGCGACCATATATAACATGGACGTCTAACGCCAGCTCAAAAATGCCCCCAAAAACAATTGCTCAATTGTGCCAAGATGGGCAAGACATAGCGCTTTTCTTAACACCGCGCATATTTCGGCGCAACAACTTTGACAAATGTTTTTAGAATATAGCCAATCAGAACTTTGATGGACCAATCAAAACTATTTTTAAACGGCGGAACACTTGTCGGAACTAAAATTCAGGAACGTTTTTGAAAAGCAATTTAATATGGTGTAACACTCGTTTTCCATTTAACTCCGAGCCCTGACCTTACATGGCGACCCTGCCATATTCGGTGTCGCGCGTGCGGTCAGTCACCGAGTGATGTTGAGAGCTCAATTAATTATTGTGTAAGCATGGCTCAAGTGGACAATTCATTGAACTATTAGCTAACGTTATTATGGTGAACAACTGTTAAAAGTGCAACTAGCTAATTTCATCATGGGGACCACAAAATCAAAAGAAGAGGTGATCATCGGCGGCTTCCATGTTTTATTTAATTTTGTTCATACATAGCTACTGATTAATTAATGGTACGGCACAGCACTGTTCCTCTTCCTTAAAATGAAAAGCAGCGTTCTCAACTTACCACCACTTTTCCCACTGGGGCCACAAAACCTTCAATTCACCACAGGACAAACAAAACGCCATTACAACTTATTTCTACGGTTTTTAAAAAGCTATTTTTTCGCCACCCTCGTGCTGGGGCCGCGAAAGGGAGATTTATAGTCTCGAAGGAATGTGTTAATACAATTTATCTGTTGCTAGTTGAAGGTGGATTAGCTTATTTTCGTGGAGACTGTTACGATAAGAGGTACGGCATCTATACACGGTGCTCGCGAGCATTGCGAAAGAATTTAACCATGCATTCTAGACATCAAAATAAACAAAAATTATTATGAGACCTAATGTCAAATTCCGCAAAAAAAAATGTCTTTTTTTTAGACTTTTTGAATACATTTTAACATTTCCAATACTTTTTATCATAACAACAATTTGTTAAAAAAAAAATTTAAATGTTTTTTTTGGACAGGTTTTTTCGTCAAGTTTATTCTCATTTTTTAAGGCAAAAGGTGTGGTAATATTAGAACACATTGTGGAAGCATTGTAGTCAAAAATAAGTTTAAAAAAAACTTATTTCGAAAAAGGTTAATTATTTTATCTCTGGAACCAAGCCGAATTCAGGAAATTTTATATAACATTGATTACTCTAAATATGCTCAGGAATTCAGCATTAAAATCTTTCGGAATGCTCACGAGCACCGTGTATAAAGGTGCATTCAGACAAAACGAGCATTCGCTATTCTATCCCCCACGAAATTAACGAATCACTTTTTGTGTAACGATCGAATTTCGTAGAGTAAGGGGTTAGAATAGCGAATGCTCGTTTGGTCTGAATGCACCTTTAGTTTATTCGAAGTATCATAATAAAAAAACAATTGTGAGCATATGATAATGCAAATAAAAATAGTACAGCTGCAGAGAAAAGTGTGAAAAAAAATTAAGTTCGAAACTAGTGACGATAAATTAAATGAAGCTTAGGTTAGGTTTTTGTCTTTGTTTTAGCATCTATTTATTATTTTTATAATTTTCTAATTATATTTCAAAATTGAGCAAATGTAAAGGAGCACTGGGATTTTTTGTGTCTTTTTGTTATTGTAATTATTATAAGGACGGCTGAAATTAAATGGTAATACGATTCAATTTTTCAAGTCTTATTTGATCTTACCGTGGGTCCAGATCGATTTGTTTAAAAATGTCCCATAATATTTATTTATATATGGGTCAAAATTATTTTCGTTGTCTTGTTTCATACCACTCTGTCACGCTTTTAGTTGCTGTTTCAACTCAGTATATTTAAAAAAATCGGTGCAGTTGTTTTTCACGCTAGATTTTAATCCATACATCAGAAATTGAAAACAAAACATCATCTCATACAAAAATAACCACTGCGTCACGTTTCTTGGGGACACAAAATAAGACAACAAAAAGAATTTTAACCCATATACAGTATTTGTTCCCAGTGTGCCCCGAGTACCCATAAGACACCGAAATTAATAAGACCAGTGATTTACTAAACGCAATAAACGGTGATTAATCTATCGCGCTCTGTCATCCTAACTTGGAATTTGAGGGAGGGAGCGGGACACACTTATACGACCGGTGTAGTGCCGTCGCAGTCTTTTGGAAACAAAAGGAGTAGTAGGGTATAATTGAGATTTTTGACAAGTCATTGTTTAAACTAAAAAGTACCTAGGTAAGGCTGTGTTTCCATTCAAATGATGCCTATTAATGACTCGAGTGAGGTGTCATTTGTATGGAAACACATCCTCGCACATCTCTGGTGGAAACGCAGCCTAATTACTAGGAAGTTAGTGAAACGACCATTTCCGTGTCGGAGTACCTACAGAGTGATGTAGAAAGATCTTAAAAAAATCGGGACTTGATCATGTACTTCGCGTACTAAATTAAAATATGTAGTACATTACGACCCAAGTACGAAAAACATGAAATTCGAAACGAGTGGTGATGTTTAAAACACGACCGATAGGGGCGATAGGGAGTGTTTTAAATCGACAAGAGTTACGAATTTCGTTTTTGCACGTGTCTCGTACGACGTTTTTTAGTACAGATGGCCCTCCGAAGTTTTGGACCTGACGTAAAATGACCCACTTCTAGCACTAGAGCCTAAAAAGTACACCATCTGTACTAGAAAAAATCTTTTCACTTCTCATGCTCTTAAAATGTTATTTTAGTCCCTGCATATCGGGACTAAAACTCTTTATTAATCTCTAGGGACTAAAGTAAAATTTTTTTAATTGACGTTGGAAACCCGTAAACAGCCACACTCACGGTGTTCAAGAATAAAGGATAGTCGCCATTTTCAGTGCTTGTGTATGGACCACTTTTGTGCATGCCGTGGATACAACCTCTAAACTTTTTTTTAATTGACTTTGGAAACCCCTAAACAGCCATTTCTAGTGTTTATGATTTTTGAACGAACGGTTATTGACATTGAAAATATCCTCAAAATGTCAATCGTGAAAAAATATTAAGGAGAATCGATTTATTTTCTTGATATACATGTATATTTAATACTTGTTTAGTTTAATATATGATTAAGATTGAATCCAATTTATTACTTATTTTTTAATAACCAATTGGCTTCAAAATAGTTATGTAGTTAGCTCCAACTCGTTGGCTAAATATGCAAGTATTTAAAGCGTCATATTTCGAAAAAGGAATACAGATAAAAAATTAAACGCGGAACGAATTTGATTGCTTATTTTTTGTGTTTTTGTCCGTAATATTGTTCAAATCGTAGTTATATAATTTACGATGTCACGTCATGCGATGAAGAAGTATTAACGCCTTACTCCAGAATGAAGAAGAATGCAAAAGAGGTGGTGCAAAATCTTTTGCCGCCGAAATCTAGTGTAATATATTCAAAAGCGTATCAAACTTTTATGGATTGGAAAACTGGAAAGCAAATTAGGTAGGTACCAACATCATTTATGGAAGGCGTATTTCTGACATACCTATTTTGATGAAAAATCTAAGAAGCTTAAAACCATACTCCAACTAAACCATACCTATAACTTGAAAAAGTTTGCGAATTTATAGTAAAGTGGCCATGTTCCGAAGAAATCGGAAGTTTTGACATCGCAGAACATATAATTTTTTTGTTTCTTATTTGTTCTTTCTGTTAATTAATACTGAGATTATGTAGAACGTAGCTTTTTTCCTCGCATTCTAAGTGAAAAGTAGAGTGTTTAATTCGGGACTAAACAGCCATAATGACACTCGAACTACATCCACCCTCGCTACGCTCGGGTGGATAAATATCTCGTGTCATAATGGCCTGTTTTAGTCCCTCGTTGAACAATCTACTATACCATTCAAAGATAAATCAGAACTTAACATAAGAAAACAAACTTAACGAAACAGCTTAAAAAAAAATCACGTAATAGGTATTTGTTTTTTTTTTGTCGTCTATGTTCAAAGATGAGATAAGTTTCTCAAGTATAAAAATGAAATAATAAATGTTGCTAGAATTAAAAATACATTCGGAAACACTGCTATAGATAAGGTAGTTCCGGTACCGAGGGGCAAATTTGTCCACTAATACCCCATTAGTTTGGATTCCAGCGGATAACGGCGCTTCGTTATTTATATTAATAACGGTTGCTTTTTCTTTTTCTGGAGCTATTTATGTGCAGCAGTTTGTGCACCTTGGGGCAAATAAAGTGTAAACAAACATGGCTGACTTTCCATATCATATGACGACGTTGACACATCATGAAACACGTTGGTAAAATCCATTCATCCTTAGTTTCTTATCTAGTAAACAACTTTGTAACCTTAAAGTACACGTTTTCCGTTGTAAACTGCCATATTTGCCTATACCAACTTACCTGAGTCCATATTTGTGCAGTCCATCCGTAGTAATTAGTAAATTGATTAATTTCTAATCAAGGAACCAGCAGTTTAGAACAGAAAACGTGTACTTTTAGGTTTGAAAGTTGTTTACTAGATAAGACAAGGATGAATACCTTACATAATATGTATATTTTAACTTAAATACTAACGAATATCAATAATTTTAACTAAAACTGTAAATTAACTCAAGGTTTAAGGTTTTAAGTTGGTGCTACAAGCAAGATTGTGTTCTAAAAGTGGTGATTATGAAATAATGCCTGTTTTTAGGTTTGTTTACATTTTTTGTTTTTTGACTAACGGTATAGGTATAGATCACGTGCTTATTGTCAAAATCAACTCTCAATCACAATGCATTGACGAATCATAAACTCGTATTATATCGTAGTACCTCAGTAAAAACCCTCAAACTGTTAACATACGATAATTAAACAAGTGGTTCATTACACATCGAGTAATAAGCCTAAGTTAATTAGGAAAATAAATACGAAGGGTAGTAAAGCAATAGTACATTTCGATGCAAGTCCAACGACAAGGGTGAAAGTTGGAGCCCGAGTGGAACGAGGGCGACAATCACCCGAGTTATAAATAAGTTCTTACACGTGTATCGAACGACTTTTTTCATAAGAAGTGCCTTAAAAAGAGAAATTTACGCAGGCCAAGCTTACTTTTCCGCACCAGTTAGGAAAATTACTTTTATAGGCACTTGTAACCTTCCCGTTTCAATACCTTTAGCAATATCGTTAACAGACTATCCTTTAATTCGCTACCAAGTGTAAGTAGGTACCGATTACAAGTATCGATGACTACATTTAAAAAGTCGTAAATCAACGTTCAACCTACTGAAAAAAAAGTCTTAAATTATGTTCTTTAAGGTTGGTATTGTAAAAACAGGATCGGGTAAGATACAACAATCCGAACGTAGAGCAAATCGAATAAAGCGTTCTATTTTCAAAACATCGTATTTCATATCTGACGAACAGTTAACACCGTAAGGTAGTCTTTTGAAAAGCTTTTTGACAGATAAGAGATTTTTCTTCACACTTGCTGTCTAAGCGCGCCATTGCTGGCGTGCGTAGCGGGAGTAATAGAAATGTCAGTACGTCATTTAATAATATTATGTCTTAAAACATTTTTTTTGTTGGCAAGTGTAATGAAAAACATTGTATGCATCACGGTCGGTAAGCGGAATACTAACTCGAGTCTAACACTCTCGTTAGTCATTCCGTACTAAGCTCCCTTGATGCACAATGTACTATTGGAATCAGTTCGATAAGTACCTGTTAGGAAGGCGGGAGCAACGAAGTAGCAAGAAGCAATATCGTCGCTATTAATCAAGCTCGGATGTACAGCAATAAATTCATGGGAATGTAAGCTTTCTTCCACTCAGAATACAGGTGTTTTTCCTATCAAGTGACGGTTGCAGATACGAGGTTGGGTAAGTTATAGCGACGATATGGGGTATAATTTGATTTGTTCCAGTGAATTTAGGGGCTAGGATATTGGATCTTATTGGGGCACTCGATATGATCAGGTATAGGTAATTTATAGTAAAGTGGTGTGAAGTGTCTGTATCAAATTGGGTATATTACAAGTGAGTTCATATCTTAGAGTTCGAGCTGGCGTATTGATTTCAAGTATTTCCTGTATAAAATTGGATAAAAAATGTTACCCCTTATTCATAACAACCACCAAATAAGTTCGTGTAAATAAAATATACGGACATGACTGATATTTTTTTATTTAACACTATTGTACACGCCCGAACATATAATTATCAATTGGATTCCATTTATTCTTTAAATATATTAAAAATCTATTTGACATCAGTGTGTTTACAGTATTTCCAATGAAAAATTAAACAGTGAAAACGTGCTAAGTGAACTATGATTTAGACGTATCAGCTTACAGCTGCCTGTCTAAAACAAAATAATAATAATAATGCCGCAGGGCAGCTTGTGGCGAGCTGTTGGGGAGTAACGACCCCACGGACCCGAGTGCTCCCGAGAGTCGGTCAGGGTCCCCGCCTCCGGCGTGTCTTCGTCGGTCGGAGTGGAACCCCACGGGGACCCGTAGGACTCTCAGCTCTGGCTTGCCTTAACTGGCCGTCCAGAGAGGAGTCGTCCGAGCTATACGCTCCAGGGGTGGAAGTGTAAATTTGCGTAAGTCGCGAGTTGGTGCAGCGGCTGTCAAGCCACTGCGCAGAAAGCGGTGTACACCTCTCTACACTCCTGAGCCGCCTACACCGGTGTTGCCCCTGGCTGTCTCTTGTGACGGCATTTACGGGGGCCCATCTAGTCGGCGGCGAGTCACCGCCTGCCTCGATAGCAAAGAGAAATCAATGTTATGGCAGGTGTCCGGACCTCTTTCCTATAGCTCCATTTCTGATCCATCCATCCTCCATCACCATAGCCCATTAGTCTTTTCGATTCCTTCTCAATAGTCTCTATACCTACGCCTGCTGGGACCGGTTTACGGATATGTATTTGTGCCCGTGAATGGGTTGCAGGGGGTGTTGGGGGGTAGTGGGTACGCTCAGGTGTGCGACGCTGAGCTATAGGCCTGCGCCCTCAAGTCCATTCATACACGTCCCCGTTGTCTCTGACTCCGCCGCCGCAGGTCAGGGACGAACCTACATCCCAGTAGGTCGTACACCCTGGAAATGCTGGTGGTCAATAACGGGCGTCGCACTCTATCCATCTACCCCGGACCACCAGTAGCTAAGTATGAGGGCCAAGCTTGGTCTGGCACTCCCACCGACCAGGTATTTCCTCTTCCCTTAATCCCATGATCCAACAAGACCCCCTTGTCTCTGATCCTCTAGCATGAGACACCGCGCGGATAGGGAGGCCTCATATGTTAAGTATTACTTGACATATTAGTCCACGCGCAGCGTGGAGGGTCATGCTAGAGGTTCCAATCCTGTCCCTTGCCCTTCCTATACATCCCTCCCAACTGTCCCCCTCCCCTCTCCGTCATAACCCGTGAGGATCTAAAAACCCGAGCGAGGTATGACACACTTGAAGTGAGGCCCACGGACGACATAGCTAGCAAATGGTTTCGATCTCCTTGCTAGCTACGTTGCCTCGTGATGCCTCCCGGTTCTGCTAAGGGTGTAGGCGACCTTAGCAGACTATAATCGCTTACCTGCGTATGTCCTGCGCAGTTGAACGCCGTCAGCGGGGATGCAGGAGTCCTGCGGGGTTGAGTCAACAGGGGGTCGGGGTTAGTTACCCCCCTAGACAACAAGCCCCGTTCGGTCCGAATTTCTGGCGAAACGGTTGCCCTGTAGCTAGCCACTGCAGGGAACGGACACGCGTCCCGTACGGTCGAAGTGGTACGGTCCGCAGGCGAGATTTGGGGAGGGCGTCCTCTGGGAGGTCGCTGGGGCTCGGCCATGCTGAAGGAGCAAGGGCATGTGGAGCCACTGGGGAAAATAGGATCGATTTTCCCCGGCCACATGTTTGCAGCACCCGATGTCGCGCAGGAGACCCAACTCACCACACCTATACCTCTTGAGTAGTCCTGGTGTCCAAGTGACATCCCCAAAGGTGCGGGCTCCACGGAGGGTGGGAAGCTCGAGAGGTGGAATTTTAGACACGGAATCATGGCAAACCCAAGATCCCAAACCCCAAGGGAGCCGGAAGGGAAACCGGAAGGCACCCAAACACAAGAGAGGGACGGCGCAGGAAACACTGTACCGAACCTCTCCACACAACACACCACACACCGAGGGGATGGCGCTGTTTCGGCAGTACCCCCCTCTTCATCCACACACCGTGGCGGCACTGCTCCGGCAGGGCCTCCACCACACACATCACACCGTGGCGGCACTGCTCCGGCAAGGCCTCCACCACTGACACCACATCGTGACGGCGCTGCTTCGGCAGTACCCTCTCACCCAACACACCGTGGCGGCGCTGTTTCGACAGTACCGTCACACAAGAAGTCCGCACAGGGTCGACGAGTTACCGGGAAACCGGTAGCGCTAAAACCTGATGCGTCGACTAGACAGATGGCTAGGGCGCAGGCTATAGACCGTACCCAGCCATTATTACCCACACCCGTGATAGCCGACGTTCCCGTTCCGACAGGGGGACCTGCTCCTCCTATCCTGGAACGGATGCCGACGGTCGAGCCGGTGATTGACCTGACGTCCGAGTTGCTGGACGCTGGTTGGACTTTGCAGAGCGGAGGCAAAAAGGGGCGCAAGGGGAAGTCCGGTAAACGGACAGAACCAAACACCCCTGCCCAGACCGCTGAAACTGCCAAGAAGCCGCACAAGATGAACAAGAGACAGCGGCGGAAGTACAACCAGCGTAAAGCAGCGCAGGAAACAAGCAACCCAGAGCCTCCACAACACCGGGAGGCCCCCGCACAGCGTAGGGTACAGGCAGCAGCTGGTCCCTCAGCTGCAAGCCATGCCCTCTCTAAAGGGAAAGGGTCAGGCGGTACGACCGAGGGAGGGAGTACCCAAGGGGCTCGCTTCTCTGCCAAAAGGGCACGCCTCGACGAGACTATCTCTCCAAGAGGTGAGCCCAAGAGGCAGAGGACCGGCAACCTTACTGCAACCTCCCACACCGACTACGCAGAGGCGGCGAAGGCTGACCTATTAGTGGCTATCACCACAGCCATCTCGGGTCATCTCAGCCCGCAGCAGTCGGAGGAGGTCCAGCAGCAGCTGCAATCCCTGCTAATGCAGGAAGCTATGCAGCCCAGCAACAGCCATGTAGCAGGGCCGCTCTTTCGGGGAAAACCAACTCTCCTAGACGGCTCCCTGCGGCTATGGTGTAACGACCAGGCTACACTGGCGTGGCTCAGGCGTACTGTGGCTGCCATCACCCTCTCTAAGGGGGAGAAGGTAGTTGTAAAACGCCAGAGCGAGGTGCCGAAACGGGTACGCTGTGGCATCCTGTTCCCGGGTGTCTGGGAAGACTTCCGTGCAGTGGCGCGGACTCTTCGCTACCAGAACCCGTGGGCGGAAATAGACCGCTGGCTACTCCACAGCACTGACGTACAGGGGACGGAAACGTTCGCTGTCATCAGCGTCCCAGAGACGGTGGTGCAGGCACTCGTGGATCACGGACGCCGACTTGGCTTCATGCTAGGTTCGGTGTACGTGAAGTTCCGAAGACCACGAGGCCGATTCGGGGAGCAGCCGCCCCCGAGTGTCACCGTCTCAGATAACAGAGAAGCGCAAACTTCAACCCCCGAACCCATGGACACTGCCGGGTTGACTCATTCCGCTGACACAGTCGCGGCACCCGAGTCCCAAGCTCCAGTGCACTCTGCGTCAGTTTCCGAGAAGGACGAAGAAGAACTTCTTCGCGACCACTCGGAAAGTGAAGGATAGCGCACGCAGGAGCTAGGCAAGCTGATCATCGGCAAGGATGAGGTTGAGGAAATGTCGGAGGAGGAGGTTGACCCCAATGGCGGGACACCCTTCGCCGACTTGTAGCTTCCTACAAGCGAACCTCCACCACAGTGAAACCGCCACGGCTCAAGTCCGGAAGTGGTTGGAGGTCAACAGCACAGCCGTAGTACTGATCCAGGAGCCGTGGGTCAGGATAGGCTCTGTTTGCGGACTCCGCAATATAGGAGGTAAGCTAACAGTTTACGCAGGGCCGGACAACCCCCGGACCTGCATATACATATCTAGAGATATACATGCGCATCCCTTAACAAGCTTTTGTTCTAGAGACCTGTGCGCAATAAGAGTGCAGGGAGCGCAGGACACTGGCCTTCGAGAGGTGGTCGTAGCCTCAGTCTACATGCCGGAAGCGGACGACCCCCCACCTCACGAGCTAACAAGGCTGGTCAACTTCTGCGAAGAGTCGGGACTCGAACTCATCGTGGCCACTGACTCTAACGCACATCACGCCATATGGGGCATGAAGACAGGTAACGACAGAGGTAAGAAACTAGTTGAATACCTATGTACAACAAACCTAAACATACTTAATATTGGTTCCCAACCCACATTCGTCACTAGACGAAGTAAAACAATCATTGACTTGACTCTAGCAACCGAGGAAGTAGCGAAACACATCTCGAACTGGCACGTATCGGAAGAACTGTCATGCTCGGATCACAGATGGATTCGTTTCGACTTCCAGGTAAATACAGTCGTAGCACTGCCAAGACGGAATCCACGTAGAACAGATCGTGCTCAATACAGTTTGCGTATAGGCACGGTCTTAGACCAAATGGATCCTCCTAAAATAATTGGCACAGCACAGATAGAAGAACAGGTAGGAGTCATCACTGACAGCATTATTGACTGCTACCACCAAACATGTCCCCTATCTATGCCCCCAGCTGGCCTCAACAATAAGACCAACTGGTGGGGACCCGAGCTGGAGAGACTACGAGGTAAGATGAGGCGTCAACTGAACAGGGCCATGAATACAGGCTCAGACCAGGACTGGGATATTTATAAAAACACCAAGTCCAATTACAAAAAACGTCTCAGGTACAGAAGGACCAACTCTTGGCGTAAATTCTGTACCAACATTGAGGCATACGCACAAGCCAACAGGGTAAGGAAAGTTCTCTCCAATAGTTCAAGCGTAACCTTAGGAACCCTGCGCAAACCAGACAATTCCCTCACCAACTCACAGGATGAGGCAGAACTTGTTCTCATACAAACGCACTTTCCAGAGTGCAAAATATCGCAGTCAATCAGTTGGACGGAGGTAGAGATAACCCCAACAGAGGAAGACTGGCGCCAAACAAACGAGGTAATCGACCCACAGAGAGTAAGGTGGGCCATAAACAGCTTTGACTCATATAAGTCGCCGGGAGTAGATGGAATCTTCCCAGCGCTTCTTAAATGGGGAGGCGAAAGTCTTATCCCCAAACTCACCATCGTCCTACGCGCCTGTCTGGCTCACAGATACGTACCGAAGCGATGGAGAGAGGTCAAAGTCATCTTCATACCAAAACCAGGTAAAAGCGACTACTCAGACCCCAAATCGTTCAGGCCTATCAGCCTGACCTCTTTTCTGCTGAAAACTTTAGAAAGGTTATGCGATAGACACCTGAGGGAGGGGGTATTAACTGGAAAACCACTGCATCCAAACCAACATGCCTATAGCCCAGGCAAATCTACAGAATCGGCACTTCACGCAGTAGTAAGTAAAATCGAGGTAGCGATCAAAAACAGGTCTATGTGTCTTGGTACCTTCATAGACATCGAAGGAGCATTTGACAAGACCAACTTCACCAGCATTGCAGCAGCACTGGTAAGACATGGAGCGAATGCGGTAATGGCTAACTGGATAAACAACATGCTGAGTCAGAGAATAATCAAACTAGGCTCAGGCGAGGCACAAACTGCTCTAGTGGCGAAGGGATGCCCTCAAGGGGGTGTCCTCTCACCGCTTCTATGGAATCTCGTGGTGAACGACTTGATCGCCACACTTAACAACAATCACTACTACACAATAGGCTATGCAGATGATATAGTGATACTTACAAGCGGAAACCACACAAATACAGTATTTGATGTCACCCGCTCCGCGCTAGCTATCGTGGAACGCTGGTGCAACAAAAACGAACTCACTGTTAACCCCAAAAAGACAGAGCTAGTGATGTTCACCAACAAAAGAAACTTGGGCAACTTCCGCCTGCCCAAACTATTCAATACAGAGCTCCAACTATCAACCGAGGTAAAGTACCTGGGGGTTACGATAGACAGTAAGTTGAAATGGAGTAATCACCTCAACAATAAAATCGATAAAGCTACAGTCGCATTTTGGCAATGTCGCAGGATGGTGGGTAAAACTTGGGGACTTACACCCAAGATCATTCTGTGGCTTTACCAGGCAGTAATCCGACCAATAATAAGCTATGGTGCAATAGTATGGTGGCCACGGACCAGGCTATCCACCGTCGCTGACAAACTGCAACGACTCCAGAGGCTTGCCTGTATGGCAGCCACGGGCAGCATGAGGACCACTCCCACTGCAGCCCTGGAAGCCCTACTGAACCTACCGCCGCTACATCTCCACATACAACAGGAGGCGTTGGCGACAGCGGTACGTCTCAAAAAGTCAAATCTTTGGAGACCGCCCCGGGTACCACACACCGAAATCCTCTACGAGGCTATAGGTAAGGAACCGCTCATAGAAGCGGTGACCGACAGGATACCCAGGCAGTTCGTGTTTGACAAGAAATACAAAATACAATTACACGAGAACCCCCACGAAGGTCTCAACCCAAAAGAGTCGCGGATCTTCACGGACGGGTCCAAAACAAGGTCAGGTACTGGCTCTGGAGTATTTTCGGAGGACCTAAACATACATATCTCTACACCATTAGGGGCCTACAACACTGTCTTCCAGGCGGAGTGTATGGGCATCATAATGGCAGCATACGCAATAATCTCAAGGAAGGTAATGGACTATCCCATCCGTATACTTTCTGACAGCAGATCAGTACTACAGGCCCTGCAGAGTTACACTATAACCTCAGGGCTGATCTACGAATGTCACAAAGCACTGTCGGAGGTATGTACGACCAATAGCATAACCCTACAGTGGATAAAAGGACACAGTAACTCGCGAGGAAATGATGCAGCTGACGTATTGGCAAGAGGGGGCTCAGAGGCGGAAACGATAGGACCAGAGCCGATTATACCATTGCCACACGCCTGGCTGCGAAGCACATTGCGACATAACACCAAGGTAAAACACCAGAAGTATTGGTCAGACCTAGGTACTTGTAGGCAATCAAAAGAAGCCCTACCGACAATCAACCCCGGGTTGTCACGGAGGCTGAAACTGATGAAGAGGCCACAGCTCCGTCTCCTCACTGGAGCTATAACTGGCCACGCCTCACTAAACAAACACTTGTTTAATATAGGTGTTACAGACAGCCCCCTATGCAGAGCCTGCTTGGAGGAGGAAGAGACAGCCGCCCACGTCATTCTCGCGTGTCCAGGGGTGGCAGAATACCGGGCACAACACCTCGGATCCCCGAGGTCTCTCCCAGAAGTCGTCGGCAACATCAAGGGTCTGCTAGGCTTTCTGGTAGAGCTGGGTTGGCAAGAGTAGTGCCGACAACCCATTACGCAAAATAGGCGCAAATTTTTGACGTCGAGTTGCGGAAATTTAGCCCGCGCAAACCTATAACCTATAACCTATGGGTTGCAGCAGGTGTACAACACAGCAAATTTCTCCAAAGGGCCTCTACGTGTTGGATCTGTATTCCCGCGCAAGCCTATCAAAAGACCGGGATTTATAGGCCCGTGATCAAAGAGAGATACAAATAATAATAATAATAAAATACCCGTTTTGACCGAAAGTCTACTCGTACTACAGTCAGCTCTCGAAATTGAACAATTGGCCAAAAATTCTCGACCATTATAATTTAGAAAGAAAGAAAGAAAGAAAAAACATTTATTTATGACACAAAATATACATTAACATATAAAATAAACATAAATGTAAGTAAAAAACTAACTGCCACAAAATGGTCTCCAATTCAGCTTAGGGGAGACCAGGTATAAAAGTAACGCGGGATGAACGTAACAAATTCATTTAAAAATTTTCTACGACATCTATCCGAACGTCCTTCAAGGCATTAGATGCCATTTCGATTCCCCCCTAACCTCAGTTACACCCACGGTGCTGTGACGGCAGGTTTTGCGTGTAGTGCTATAGTCCCAGAAAAATGCGTCAAAAGTAAGTTTTTAACGATTTTTTCAATCTTCGCTAGATTTTTCATGGTAAAAGCTATAGCTTGCGTTTTGCATGGGTGTTGTAAAGTCACTTATCATTTACAGTTTGAGGGTTGCAAATCAATGTTTTAATGATGCTTTTTATGTTTTTTTGCTACGTGTTTGTGGGATTCTGGAAATTCGATACCCAGGGATGATTGAAACAACTTGTTACTTTCATCCCGATTTCCAAATTGGAGGCTCATTGGTACACCTATGTGCTAGCGTTTATTAAATAACTCATATACTTAGTGCCTTTTTGTTGCAGAATGTCTAATATACACAAAATAACAACAGACAGAAGTCCACCAAAATAGAAATTATAGCTTTAGCTGCAGTTGAGGTGATCCTTTTTTTAAATGCCTTACAGGGACGCAGCAAGGACGTATCAAGTGGCTCACATCGCTTTATATAGACATGTAAAGTAAAGGAAAGCTTTACTTGAAAGTTCAGCGGCACTACCCAAGGCGGGATTTGTGTCTGGAAACAAATATTCACTGTCAATGAGGAGTAAAACACATTTTTTTATCATATTAGGTACATTGTATGATTAGCTTAGTAGTATACTCAGAAATAAAGACAATGCAGGAAGCATTTAATTCCTTAGATTACACCTAAGCATTTGTTTATATGCCATTTAGAATAAGACAGAAGGTTGATTGCTCTCACGTCACTCATATATCCTATAGGTATAAATTAATTTCGTCTCATATAATACCTAATATGAATTACATTCATTCATTGTTAATGTTCGTCTTTGAGATAGTGATATTGTAAGACAGTTGAATATTTAAAAATACTAATTACACGTAATTATATTGATTATTTTATAGTTATTTACTTTGTTTCTATTATCCCTATGCACTGTTACAACCAGCCCTGGGGGTAGGGATAATTGCAACAAATTCCATCCTTCACTGTGAGCCATTTTTCTGTAAAACTATTCGATGTATGAAGTTTATTTTGGTAGCAAAAGATACATGAAATATGTGTCTATTGCACATAAAGATGCAAAGTTTGACAACTGCTACCAAAAAAATATAAAAAATCTAAAACTGAAAATTGTTACGTTCATACCTGGTCTCCCCTATTGCTGGGCTGTAAGCACAGCCCAGCGCTGGTCTTCCATTGGAGGGGTCCATATTGGCACTTATACAATTTTTTCTTCGAATATTTTTACTAATACCGTTTTTTACTCATAATCATCATTACTCCGAAATTTTTTTCTCATACTTTTTTTCTTACTAAAAATTATACTTCTACCTACAATGTTCATAACGATTTTTATTTCGAAATTTTATCCTCCTAAAGTCGTCAAGTAGATTAATCTATACTCATAAAGTTATTTGAAATAAATTGTTTATTTATAAACATTTTCCCATTAGGTTCACTCTATTGTGGTATAATTCTTTTATGAATAACATAAACTATGTAGTCATAATGGGCTTTGTGCAGAAACTGTTGTGACATACTCAACTTTAGCATATTTCTTTGTGGCAGATTTCGAGTTGTTCGAATATTATTCGAGCATAATTTCGATGCTCCTATTTATGAGGCATAATCTGGATGTGCATAAAAAGTATCGGCAGTTTGTTTTAGAATAACAGAGAAGGAATAATTACAACCTCTCAATATAATCGAGGTAGTAGTAATATTCTATACGTTACTTACTGTGTTACTGAGCTGAGTACTTTCTAGGTTGCTAAAAAAAAATAACCTCGTAGACTAAGGCGGGAGCAAAGCTCCCGCCTTAGTCTTCTAACCTAATCTGTCCGAGTCGGATCTGCCCCGGAAGGTTTTGTTCGCTCGCTTCGCTCGCTCACTGCAGAAATTTTCAGCCTCGCAGCAAATTCTGCCTGACGAAAAAAGCAAGTTTCGAACATGTGGCTACATGCCCAAAAAAAAATGCAAATCTAATTTCTGTCTTATAACACTCGGCGTAATTAATGCCAAGATAGTTTCGGACACAATAATATTCGAAATATTGTTATTTAAGCCAAGTGATGTTTCTGTCTCATTAAGTTGATGCCAAAATAGATTATACCAAGTCTGTTATGTCCTAAGCGTTTCGGACAAAAAAAGTTTAGAGGGAACCCATTTAGTACAGTACCTACTCTGCCACAACCTGATTTGTGCAGGTAGCTAGTTTACAGTAATAGTACGATTTATATTTAATTAAACAAAAATAATTCATACATAAAACCAGAAGACAGATAAAAATAAATACCTATAACATTAGAATATATAGCATAAAATAAGTATAGTGGAAAATTATATAAACATAAAAGTTAGTACTAAAAATATGTATGAAAAACAATATTATGAACATAAATAATTCTATGTGATGATGATTATGAACAATGATTATTCTAAATACCGATCATTATGAAGTTAAATTGTATAAGAAAAAATTTCGGAGTTCTAATAATCTAAGTTGCAATTTTATAAATACTTTGGCGCACCCCCATTGGAGCCATTAGTGAGATCACGGTTGGTAACATAAACTAAAACTACTGGCAAGTTAGCGAACCTATTAATAAAAATAAAAATAAAAAGATAATAATAATAAAAACATGAAATTGCACGACTGAACGTCTCCAACCCACTATTTAGTTAGTTAGGTATCATTGTCAGATTAAGGTTATCGTCTTTTCGGTGGATATCCACAAAGTTAAGGAGTTCGTGTCGTGTACTAATTTTGCGATAAAACATTTACTGGTACAACTAAGTTCCCCGTTCTACAAGACTATGCAATAAAATCCTTATGTAAATGCTATTAACTTTTGACCAACGAGGACAAATTTTGTTTTTCCGACTGACAATGACCCAAGCAGGTCCCATTAGCCTATGTTTATTGCATAGACCTCTAAAAAGGCTACTCGCTCATACATAGAGGCTCTAGAGCACAGCAAATGATTCTAAATGCAACTTCAAATGTTTTTAATTCACAGCGACGCAATTGAAACTGCCAAGTGCATGCACACGTTTGAGTTTAGAGAATTAGCTCGATTTGTCAAAGGATGAAGTTAACGAGGCGGTGTTTAAGATCGTCTCGAGTATTGCTAACTCGATTTAATGCTTATCCACACATACCTATGCTTTAATTTTTGCCATAGGCTCTAGTGGTATATGTATATAATACGAAATGAATCGGATACGCGCGCAAAGGATTCCATATCAGGAAAAACTATAACAGATAGGTACCTATTTTGATCAAACCAAAACTCGCTAAAAAGGTTTATTATATATTAATATACATCACATCACACATCACATCATCAGCTTATCTCAGTCCAATGCTCTGTACGTACTTCTCTCCTATAAACTATGCGTATAGACGCATTAAGAGGTACGAGTAAATGCCTATAGTTAATCGCCACGCTGGGCAAGTGTCCACTATGATGACGCTGCTGGCCGTCATCAATCTTCTTACTGCCGTCACCAAACAGCACAATTTGTTTTACAACTTTGAGAGCCAATAATTATCTCGAAAACGATTATCTTGAAGAAAAATGTCCGTCCATATTATAAAAATACCACTATACTAAGGAATGAAATAGTGATATTCACCTCTCATTTCTTAGTATACAGTATGTATCACCTCGTAGAGCCAAGAAAGAAACCCATTAATATTTAGATCATATTAAACAACTTTTACTATGGGGCCAAACTCGAATTCCTGAAAAAAAACTCTCCCATACAACGTGTTCATGATCACGCAATCAAAATGTATGAAACTGTCAAAATTTTTTTCGTGAATTCGGGTTTAGCCCCATAGTAAAAGTTGCTTAGTATGATCTAAACATTAATGGGTTTCTTTCTTGGCTCTACGAGGTGATACATACTGTATGTATACGCGTGTAATCCCGGCCTAATAAGTTGGCCTTATTTATGAGTGGATTCTTTGGATACATATGTTTGCTCTTCACTGTACTCTGCTCGCTTTGTTGAAATTTTTGACTTATGTAACAGGCTTAAGGAAGTTCTTCGTTCGGTAGTTACTTTACCTACAACATTGGTTGAGACAGGCTGCAAGTGACATTGTAAAACGGTTGCAGTACTGCTATCGGGGGGTGCAATGGAGTAGAACAAGCCTTGTTACATTTCTTCATTTCCAAGCTTTTAATAGAAATAAAAATAACTAAGGATGTAGAAATTAATAGATGATATACTTTACCTGTAGGATTATGACGATAACGTGTTATCCGTGAAAAACTTAAGAAAGTCACCTGTTGTATGTGTGATTGGCGTGTTCGAATAGAGAACAAGTATTTAAAATTAGTAAAGGTGCATTTAGACCAAACGAGCATTCGCTCATTCTATTCCCCACTCTACGAAATCAACGAATTTGGACGCATCATAGTTTGTATAACGAACGAATTTCGTAGAATGTGCGAACTTACTTTATTTTGGGTTTGGCTTGAATGATTATAAAATATTATATATCGCTATGATTTTTAGACAACACTTACTTGATATGGATAAAAAAATGTTTTCACACCACCTATACGAATACGGGCCTTTTCTTCCCTGCTGGGAGGGATCAAAGTGGCACTTTTCTGTTCAAGGACTTTCTATTGCCAGTCTAAAAAAGTACAATTAAATATGAAAATAAACAGTACGTTCATAATTGATAAAAAAATCTGCAGAATCGATTATTTGCATAAATATGAAATATGTGATATATCTTTAACTTTTCTCATAGGTGGTGTGAAAAGCAGTATCACAAGGTATCAAAATTATTTGGTCTTGGGCGTTAACGCTTGAATACTTCATTACGCTCAGGATTCCACTTTAGAACAATTGTGGAATCCGTCGCTTCATTCAGGATTCAATGTACGCCCACGCCGGAAATATACCATTATGATCTCTTGTGACACAATCTACTATTCTCACCCTAGTTTGATTGTGATAGTCTTTTGTTTTTCTATGGATTTTCCGGGCTCTGATAATCGGTAAATGTGTGACCATGGTAAGCCACCTGTAAAACAAAGTTGCCCATGAGCGCGGGTCTTGCAAATGACATCGTTACAAACTGCAACTGCAGCAAGTGCACTGGGTGCACCTGTCGCGTGATAGATGGTGCACTTTGGGAGATAGAACAAGGAAATGTATCTACCTGAATGCAAATGCTTGGTCGTCTAAAAACTAGGAACCGTTATAGTTTCGCCATGTCCGTCTGTCCGACTTTCTGTCCGCTCAGCATAACTCAGTGGCCGTTCGTACTAGAAATTTGCAATTTGGTATGGGTACCTACATATTAATCACGTCGTCGAAATGGTAGAATAAAAAGTAAAAAAAAATTTGAGTAGGTACAGTCGGGTTCAAAATTGCATGGACAGTTTATGAATGAATTCATAAAATTCATTCATAAAAAATAGTCCATGCAATTCTGAACGCCACTGTACCTCCCCAGGTGCTCCTCGGTATTAAAGTGGGGATAGGTTTTTTTTTTATTTAGCTGTAATCCGGTAAGTTTTTTTCTAAAGTCAATATTTAACCGCTCTAGGAGAAATACATTAAAAATCATAAATATTGAGCTTGCAGAATACTTTAAAATAAAACTTTTTAAACATCTTTTTTAACATTTTCGGCCCAACCGTTTTTGAATAACTATAACTATATGCATTTGCTTATGAACTACTATCCCATGTAACTGATAATTCATTAATCGTTCTCCGCCAGATAATCTTTTCAAGAGCAACAGCAAACAGAACCCAAAAATACAAACTCAAACTCATAACCCTTCCATGCTTTCCGCTTATAAAAAAAGCCTAGCACTTAAGTCTGAGCAAGACTTGAACTCAATCTCAAAAAGACTCAAGAGCACCTGAAAAGTACACTGTTACTTCGTTTCGTAAAAGTTCTGCTACCGGACAACAGGTGGAGCTAGTACATAACTTTAGCCATATTTTAAAGTTGCAGGAATAATAAATTTCAGAGGACTTAAGTTTTACACGCGGGTTTACTTTGTTGGGGAAGTTTTGAGAGGCCATCTTTATTGGTCAGGTATTATGAGCGTTTTAAATGATAGCTCATTTATTATACAATATATAATGATATCGTATATTATGATAGCTCGTTTATTGTATAAGTAGGTTGCTTATTATGAAACTCGCAATCGCTGCATATAAAAATAGTATAATTTTTTATTGTGAAAAACACATTTCGAATAAGAATAAAAACTTAAACAGCTGGCGCGATGTCAGCCCTGGATGCTTAGCCAAGTTGCCAATCGCTAGCGCTTGATAGCGTATCGTAGTTTTCCCTTTCTGTCACTCTTTCATATTAGTGCGACAAAGACAGTTAGCTGCCTTTCGTTTACTATTGACGATTAAGCGTTAGCGACTTGGCTAAGCACCCTGGATCGCGTATAGTGGCGTACTCTTGTGTTAGAATTAGAACTAACAGCCTCGGTCCAATTTGGGTCATCATCCCAAGTACTTGAGTAAGGAAGTTTTCAAAACGACTCTGAAAACCCCCAACTCAAAACCTTTCAGGCTAGTATCTTACGTACTTAATCTAGTAAACCATAGCCCATCATCAAGATTTAGTACGTCAGATACTAATAGATACCCATAGGAATATACCCATAGGTATTCTGCACTTAAACTGAAGAAATATTAAAATGCATAAGATTTTGTCCTTGTTTGGTAAGTGAATTCTCCGCGTCGTTGATCTGCATTTACATAAAGCCAAGATAAAGGTAATAAGTTTGTAACCTGAGACTCCGAGTCCTGTCCTGAAAGTATACATGAGTAATTCCCACTAGAAAGAACAAAGGATAATAATAATAATAAATACTCTTTATTGTACCGTAAAACCATACAACTATAGTCCACTACTACAACTATGGTCCACAAGTTCAACTCGTAATTGAGCATCAATCGAAATCTTTTCCTTTAGTTTTATCTAAGTTTTTTAATCATTAATGAGGAGACTTTGTGTAACAACTGCGTCAATAATATAATAATAATTACACTAAATCGAAGATATTTGACTTAGTTTTGACCATAGTTGGGAGCTTTTGGACTATAGTTGGGTAGTTTTACCATACCACAAAAAAAAAGTAATATAAAGCAAAAATTAATTATTGAGAAACAAGGTAGGTATCAACAGGCGGTCTTATCACTAAAAAGCGATCTCTTCCAGACAACCTTAGGATATTAAATTTTTTAGATAGTATTTTTTAGTATCCCAATGGGTCTTAACCAAATTACAATATCGATACTATAATAAACTGTGAATCTCGTGTCTACAATGCTTATTAACTATTTCAAGTCTAACATTGTTGAAATCGTCTCGGAAGATCGCACTGTTTTGGGCGCGAACGGTAGGTATATAAATTGCAAAATTTTGAAAAAAAAAAAAATTTTGTAAGAAACAAATCTGTTCCACAACAATTTGCTAGCAAATTTGCATTCACACTTGCATAATCACACAAAAAAACCTTTCCTAACTATGTTATGAAAGGGGATCTACGGAGGTAATCAACGCGAAGTAATCAAACTTCCACGTGGTAATTACGTCACGTTAGAATTAATTAAAAACTCCCCGTGACGCGAGTGACGGGGGTCGGATTAATTAAATACGTGAATTCTTTATTACCTTTTAGAGAATGAGAAAATGCTGAGACGAGCTTACGTAAGCTGTATTTCACGCTATACGGGGTCACGGTCCCACTCATGGGAATTTCCCTCCTAATGCGTTAATAAGCATAGGTAATAGGAAAGGCTTACGTCCAGCAGTGGACTGATATATGTAGGCTGATGATGTGTGAAAAAAAGAAAACCAAATTCAACCAATTTATCCAAGGTCCCATCAGCAGACCCCGTCTTGGTGCCAACGAGACCATCTCGACGACCCGTTCGATTTTTTTTCCCTAGCCTGTTTGAGTGTCCCACTGCTGGGCAAAGGCCTCTCCCTTGACTCTTCATGACTCCCGATTCCATGTCTCTTCCGGCCAGTTGTTCCGGAAGGTATCAAGGTCGTCCCGCCATCTCCGCTTGGGCCTGCTTCGCCCGCGCCTCGGTTCCGGCATCCACTTGGTGGCTATGATAGCCCACCTATCCGGATGCATACGATGGACGTGGCCGGCCCAATCCCATTTGAGCCTAGCGGTTCTTCTGCCTACGTCAGCTATCCCCGTTCTGCTTGTTCTATACCCGTTCGATTGAACAAAAAAAAATGTTTCGTTCACGATTCTCGGAGATATCGAGTGGTGAGTCTTCAAGTGCAAAATATGTATTGAAAGAATCCTCTTATAAATAAAGGGTGAACGATATGAAGTGTTACCAATTTCAAAGGACTGCTATTTTTTAGTTCCAACAATTTATTACTATAAGTAAGAAAAATCAAGATGAAAAATATTACATTTACTTTTAGTCAGTATACTAGCTTTTGCCTTGACTATGGTCTTCAAGTGGCAAAAAAATATTTGCTCGCTGCACGTTTGTGACCACTGGGTAGTGGTATGTGCCAGTGCAATACGATCGCTTTCTTCATTGCATTATTTGCATTTATACTAGCATGTTTAATTGCTCTATATTCGTTTTCAAAATAGACTGCACTGCACTGGAAAAATGACACGTGAAATTCGGATTTCAGCCATTTTTTGGTTCTTACGAGCTTTATAAGCCGAAGCTCAGTTTCGTTCTTATGTTTGCGGTCTACAACCCAAATGTTTGCGTGCCTAAGACTTTAATGCGGTGTCCAAAACATATTTCCGATAATAAGCCGCTATTACTTTGACACCAGATTTTAAAAAATCTACTTGGTAACACTTAATATCTTTCACCCTGTATATTACAATATAGAATTAAAGTGCATTGAGACACATATTTGAGCAGTTTTATATAGGTACTTACACCTTATTTTTCCCTTGACAATAAAAAAAATCTGTTGAATTGAAAACCTCCTTCGTTTTTGAAGTGGGTTAAAAACACATTTTTTATGTTTCAGTAGAAAATAGCACAGTCTTATAGCGGTTCCGATAGAAAAATAGTCAAAATCTGGGCACATCATGATAGAACACCCCAGTACAAATTGTGTTATTAACCCTGCCACTGCCGGCTGCCAAAGGCTCAAATGGTGTCGAAAACTCAATTACATTCCCGCGGGACGTAAATTGATTTACCTGTTGCTATGGGACGGGGAATAGGGATGAATTACACCATTTGGAAATATTTTTGTACATTATAGTCCCGTAGCCAGCACGAAATAAATAAATAAATAATACGACAATGTCGTAATGTGCTTACCATAGAAAAAATTAACTGCCAAAGATTCTGGTTGTCACGGGATATCACTATCACTATCCTACATAGTATAAAATAAAGTCACTTTTTCGGTCCCTACGTCCAAAGGGACTTTGTACGATTAAATCTTTCAAACTACGCAACGGATTTTGATGAGATTTTTTTTAATAGGTAGATTAATTCAAGAGGAAGGTTTATATGTAGGTGTAGTACCCGTGTGAAGCCGGGGCGAGTCGCTAGTAAATAATAAATAAATATCTTGAGACATCTTACACAAATCAACCTAGTCCCACAGTAAGCTCAATTATGGCTTGTGATGTGGTTACCAGGCGACGATATATAATATGTAGATACTTAAATATATAGACAGCCATGACCAAGGAACAAATATTTGTGATAAATAAATACACAAATAATGCCCTCGCCGGGATTCGAACCCGGAACCTCCAGCTTCATAGGCAGGGTCACTACCCACTAGGCTAACGGAGGCTGACAGAAAGTAATGAAAGTTGATGAGATGAGGATGTGTTGCATGAACCACTGCAAAATTTTGTCATGACACCTTAACAGTGTTCCCATAGTAATAATTATAAATTTTATTTTTATGGAAGATAAGAGTGGAGTAGGTTGTTCAAAAAAAAAAATATTATTCCCGCTCCACAGGGCTTATTATTGTACAAAAGTAATGTATACCAATTTTCAGAGTAATCGAGCATCATTTAGAGGTCGCTAAAAATCGACAAATTGGCAGTACATAAATGTATGAAATAAAAATCTCCCCTATTTTTTTTTACTGGTGTGAGTTTCCATGGCTTTAACTATAGATTTTCAATATGGGATTTCATTTAGGCATATGCTGCTTAAATTGTAGAATTTTGGTAAAGTGTACATTTTTGATTTGTATGACATCAGCGAAAGTTTAACCGTTTTGAGCGACCAGTAAATAATCATCAAATTATCTCAAATTTGGTATATAGAATACTTTTATATAATAGAACAAGTGAAGCCATGTGGAGGAAAGATTTTTAGAATTTTTTTTTCTTCATACTGTCGTGGACCACCCTAGACTGTGGAGTATGGTATCATATCCCACATTCTTGTCTTTTCTATATATATAATATTTATGTAGTTACTTACTTACTTTGAACTTGCTCACTTAAAGTAGCAAAATAATAATATTAAAATAGCAAAATGCAACTAAAAGTAATATATGACAAATAAAAATGATGATATAGATACAGGGTGCTCATGGGGAAACCGAAAGATTTTAACTATGCATTCTAGACATCAAAATAAACAAAAAATATAATGAGACCTAATGACAAATTCCACAAAAAAAAAATTTTTTTTTTAGACTTTTTGAATAGGTACTTTTTAACATTTCCAATACTTTTTATCACAACAACAATTTGTTAAAATTAATTTTTTAAATGTTTTTTTAGGGAAAGTTTTTTTCGTCAAATCTACATATTCTTATTTTATGATTGTCAGGTAGCGTAGGAAGGTGTGGTAATATTAGAATATATTGTGGTAACATTGTAATCAAAAATAAGTTTTATGACGAGTTACATCGAAAAATTTTTTTCGAAAAAAGGTTAATTATCTCTGGAACCAAGCCGAATCCAGGAAATTTTATATAACATTAAATACCTAGGATTTTCTTTGATGGTACTCCTATTCCTTTCTCAACTACTGTCAAGAATCTGGGTCCATACCATGGATCAGACTCTTTCTTGGGCTCCACATGTAGCACAGATAAGAAGATATTTGCATCCCTTCACTCCTTAAGGCGCCTACAGAACTTTCTATCCTTGCACACAAAAACTATGCTCGCTCGCTCTCTCTTACTTCCACTATTAGATTACGCTGACACTGCCTACCTTAACATTACAGAGGAACTGCTTGACAAGCTCGAACGGTTACAGAATGTCTGCATTCGGTACATTTTCGGCTTGAAAAAATACGACCATGTTTCCTACTACCGTAAACAGCTGAAATGGCTCCCTATCCGTCGTCGCAGAGATCTTCACACTCTGTCTCTTCTCTATTGTGTTTTGTTTACACCATCTTCCCCATCGTACCTATCTGAAAATTTTAAATATTTGGCAGGGGGCAGTGATCATCGCCTGCGTTCTAGTGAGAATTTTTCCCTTTCAATCCCTCCTCACAAATTCCGTGGCTACGATAAATCTTTCGCGGTGCGGTCTGTCAAACTGTGGAATGAGTTACCTGCTTCGCTCAGGCAGTCATCGTCGGTAGCATCGTTCAAGGAGAATTTGAAAAAGATGTGGTTATGCCATGCGGTTACCTAATCCGTTTTTAAAAAAATGGTGTTTTGTTGTTTTATATTTATAATTATACTTTCCTACTATCTGTTATTTCTCAACTCCTTTCGTACTTAATACTTAATCCGGTCCTTTATGTTTGTATTTATAATTACTTGTTTACTTTGTTGTACTAATTTGTTGCTACTATTGTCTACTATAAATGTTTTCTCTCATCTACTCAAAGGTCAACTGGAAGAAATCCCTTATAGGGATAAGTTCGCCTTTGTACTTCCCCTGTCATTTTTTAAATCTCATGTAATCTGTGTTTTGTACAATAAAGAGTTATACTACTACTACTACTACTCTAAATATGCTCAGGAATTCAGCATTGAAATCTTGCGGTTTCCTCGCGAGCACCCTGTATAATTAATTAATATCCTCGCAGAACTTCAATAAAATAGGTTTCAATGTGGATGGCTCCTCAAAAAATAAGGCGTAGTAAGGTATAACAGTTGAAAATTTTTGTTCAACAAGGCATTGTTTAAAAGAATACAGCGACTATACCCGTACATCACACAAGGCTCTCTTCCTAATTTCATCTCTAAATGAACAAAATATCCGCCGCGCCTGCACCTCGGTAAACCCATGATTTGTGGCGCCCTCTTTGCTGAGTTTATTAACGAGTCTGCACCGACCGCATGGCCTTTCGCAGCAAAGGCAGTAGGCAGGAGCTAAAACACTGATGCCGCGGCCACGACATTGGTTTAAGGCGACCGGCTTCGCGGAAAACCATACGTGCGATACGTACTCATATCGGCATCCCGCTCCAACTCATGAATTCGCTCGCCGCTGGTCGCCTTAGGGTGCAATCAGATCAAACGAGCATTCACTATTCTAACCCCCTACTCTACGAAATTCGATCGTTACGCAAAACGTGATTCGTTGATTTCGTAGAATGGGGGATAGAATAGCGAATGCTTGTTTGGTCTGAATGCACCTTTAGGCTGCATTCAAACCAAAAGAGCATTCGCTATTTTAACCCTCCACTCTACGAAATTCGATCGTTACACAAAACGTGATTGGTTGATTTCGTAGAACGGGGGATAGGACAGCGAATGCTTTTTTGGTTTGAACGCACCTTAAGACCAATGTCGTAGCCAGGCCATGATAGTATAGTGTATTTGGACACGTGAGGAGTTCGAGACTCCGAGGCGCGTTTTAACATTCATTGTCGTTCCGCGGTTATTACCACGACGGAAGGATGAGACTTAGTATGTGTAATCCTACGCCAGATCAGACGACGCAACGGAGCCACGTCGTTACGTCGCCTAAATCAAGCTAGTTTTAAGTTATTTCTATATTTTCCAAATTGTTAATTTTTAGTTGCATGACGCATTGGTTTTTAACTGTAATGTCGTGTAAACTTATGTTTCAATAAATAAAATAAAAATAAATGTATTTTTGCTGAATTACGTTTATATCAAAACATTACGGTCATTAGGGTCTTAGGGTCATCTCTTGTAATAATACTTGCAGAGACAACAATGACGAAAAATAAAAGTAGGAAAAACGTTAAACATTCAACTTACCATACAAATGTCAAGTTGTTACACAATATTAGGTACATCAGTTACAATTTGCTTCTACTAATTATGACACTTAGCATTGTACCGAGGAGAAGTTTCATAAGTTGCGAAACTTGAATAGAGAATGTTCTCGGGAATCTCAATTTAACAAATAATCTAATCAAACCAAGACCGTACTAGATATATGCCTGTTGAGTTATATTTACTGCGTTGTTTACTTATTTTCGATTTACAAAAAATATTTTTACTACCTACATTTATATAAGTTCTTATGGAATCATTCTCAATGAGAACTTACCTACTCGAAAATTCTCGGAAATTACCGAGTATATTCCCGCAAATTTGAGAATGTTCTGCAAAAATTGCGGGAATATACTTGTACATTTCTACGCTTAGTCCAGATTTCATTCCCCGGAAAATGTAATATAGAATCGTGTAATAAGGTCAAAATTATTTTCATTGTCTTGTTTCATACCACTCTGTCACGCTTTTAGTTGCTGTTTCGACTCAGTATAGTTATAAAAAAAATCCGGTGCACTTGTATTTCTTTTTCACGCTAGATTTTAATCCATAGGTACATCAAAAATTCATTTAACAAAACATCATCTCATACAAAAATCACAACTGTGTCACGTTTTTTAGGGACACAAAATAAGACAACGAAAATAATTTTGACCCAATATTGAGGTAGCGAATTGTCATCTTGTCTACGCACTCTTATCGCGCGGTGCGGTCGGTGTGCACCCGGCTAATAATGATTCCGCATAATCATACAGCTTGATTTATTCACTTTTATATTAAGGCTAAAAATGCAATGAAGGCATTTATTTGGTGCTTTATAGCGATTTATAAGCGGCTTTCGTACAGTTTGCATATTTTGGCGGTAAGTGCAGTTTACGGTGTAGCTTGAACCTTGAACATGATTCAATTAAAGCGATTAATGTCCCCATAGAGACGCCTGCTTAGTGCTCTTGTACTAAAATAATAAAAACCGGCCAAGAGCATGTCAGGCTCAGGCCATGCTCACTCTAGGGAGTGTAGGGTTTCGGGTTATTCATAGACGGCATGCGCCGATTATGTTCGACGTATTCAATCAATATAATTTAAAACAATAAATCGAGCAGAAATTGGTCACGAGACAGTAGGCTTATAAGACAAAGTAGCTAATATAAAAATACCGCTATTACTATTAGGTATTCAAAATATGCAAAACTGTGCATGCGATAGTGGTGCATGTAATTAAAATGAAATTACGAAACGAATCAATTGTGCGAAGAAAATTAATATTCAGTGTTCACGCCTGGCACACGCATTCAAACGGTTAGGTTGCATAACGTCGTATGTCCATATCGAGAAAGGCTTCTTCTGTTAACTATGGGTATGGGCGCATTAGGAGGCGAATTCCCATAGATAAAATATATTAGGTATGTATGGAGTAATCCTAACATATCCTTTACTTTCCAATTCATGGCGTGGCTACTGTAGCCGTATCTTGATCTGCGGCAGCTCATGGCACACACTGTACTGAAAAACGTCGAACGAAACACGTGCGAAAAAAAATCTTAACTCGTGGAGATTAATGTTTAATGTAGTTACTATTTTATCCCGCGATCATGCGAGGTGTCACATTCAGCACGGATCAAATGAAAACTATTATACACAACCTCAAATAGTTACCAATATACCACCATGATTTTCCACCAAACATTCATATCTTGTAAACGTCAGTGCTTCTATTTTTTTAATATACTAGGTCATTCTTCGTAGGTATTTCCAAATACACAGTGCACAGGGTAACATCAGGCTCGTGATACAAACTGTGAAAACGTGTTAAAATGAGATTCCGGGCGAGAAAATCGTTTTTTTAAGACAAGTACAGTTGAAGTAGGTACATTAGTATGTAAACATTTCTCCATAATGATCCCTTACAAATGTATTTACATATCAATGAAACGTGACTGAAGTTCATGAACACATCCGGTCAGTATGCAAACCGTATTTTTTTCTCGCGATTTTCATATGTGTTCTCTGAGAAACTCACAGTTTGGATCTCAACCCCGATGTCACCCTGTATAAATGCATTCCGAATGCTCGCTCAAAGTCAAAGTCAAACTATTCCTTATATTCCTCATTTTCGAATCGTCTGACACTATCGAGAGAGAAAAAAAACTACTAAAAAATCTACTACTCTCCCATATCCAATCTACGCTCACATATCCATCAATTATTAAGATCTATATCATATCAGAATTCGAATCTCTATCATATCAAGTAATTAAAAGTGCTACTTAACAACACATTTGTGCGTATTTTAATACTATTACCAATTTGTTTTTTCAATTGAATGAACGAACACAGTTCATTAAATGTGTAAAGTTTATGAGCCGTGACATTCACGTGAGAATATAAATGTAAATGAGAACGATGAGAAACTATATACGTGGAAGAAAGCACTTGTTAATAGGGAGAAATAAATTAATGTTTAATTGAAATTGTGCAGAAATTCATGTTCTCCAACATACAGGGTTATTTTTTCACCGGTACAATAAATTTTCCCACATATTTGGTATCGATAATAGATTACATTTATCAAATAAAATTGTCATTTTTTTTTTCATTTATTATTAATTTATCCTTCATGCAAATGCAAAATAATGGGCCTACTAATGATAAGACGTCAACGGGGTGGGGGACGCAGAGGGCGGCGGAAAGGGGTGAGCGACCTGCGCACGAGTTGGCAACATAGCAGTTACCTCAATCTCGGTGACTAGGTCAGGGACGGTCAGTGTCACGGTTGACGTAGGTATGTGCGCACGCGCCGCATCGTACTACCTTCAGTCGGAAATTGCTCGTACGAAATGGTTCGTAGTTATTTTCTCATTGGGGAAAATGCAGTGGCAGCCCAGCGGCTATACGCTGAAGAAAGTGTGCCCCGCCTGGAAAATGCCACTGTTATAGCTATGGCCAGCCAGGTCAACAGATTTGACCCCGTGTGACTGTTTTTGTGGGGTGAGCGTAGGCCCAAAATTTAAAAGACTTAAAAAATCTAATAATAAGTGCATTTGATGAACTTAAAAGTGAGAACTACAGACTTGTGTTGGGAAATATCGAAGGAAACATTCAAAAACGGGCAAGAGTGTGTTTAGATAACCACGGCCAACATTTTGAACACTTGCTTAAGTATGTGAATTAATTAGTATGAGAAATAGACTCCATTAATCAGGTATATTTTTTTTATTCCAATCATAGTGCATAAAGTTGATTTCAAGTGTTTAAATACGCCTCAATGAAGAAAGTTTCTGTCCTTAGTGCAAGTATGAAGGAAGATTTGGGATCAAGTAAAATTTTTTTGCCAAGTCATAATCATAAGTTAATTATCATTGCCGCTTTTCTAAGCCGCCATGCCACGTGCGATGACGTTGTAAACAAACAGTTGCCAGTTCGTGTGTTTTGCTAGTTATGTACTTGATAATGCGTAATGCGTCCAATTTTCTTATTAGGTTTGCGGATAAGTTCAAACATCGATATTTTAGTTTTTTTGTTCTAAAGGGGTAGTAACAAAAAATGTTAGTATTCTGTAACTTGGACTACTATTACGTATGTTGATTTATTGTACTGGTAAAAAAATAACCCTGTATAACGAAACCCGTAATTAATTACCTTTTTTTTTAACAAATCTCTTTTTAGAAATTAGAACGTTTGGTAAATTTTCAGTACTTTGAAGGCCATTTTCTCCTAACAGGTTGAGTTTGGGCAGCTAAAAAAAAATACGTGTCCGTTATTTTAGACTACTCTATAACATATATCAAATGAATCAAATCGGAGTCGGACAGTTGGGTACCCTTCCTTGTAAGCACCCTGGTCTTCGTGAGTGAAACCATCTACCCAACAGTTGTTATAATACATTCCAGCTTCAGTAGATACGACTCCAGTGGTTCCCAGGTTAATCTAGCGACAGTGTCGCGGGTCCCGGGGGAAATTACCCCGTTAATGCAGCGCTAGGGCCGGCAAGGTAAACTGATATTTTACCCCACATTTGGGGTAAACTGGGTAAACAGATTTTATTGTTGCCAAACAGCCTAAATATACACTATACGCATATTTTTGGTTATGCATGAAAACATATATTACCCGGCCAAGAACATGTCGGGTCATGCTCAGTGTTAGGGTTCCGTAATTATTCAAAAACAACCGGGTCGATTATGATCGAAATCGTTTTATTTTAAAGTCGAATAGTCCTGTTTTCTTTTTCATATTTTTCGGACCCACGAATCAAATGTTAGAGAGTGACACAACTTTTTTTAATTCTGGAGCGGTTATTTCCGAAAATATTGGCTTTGAAAAAAAACTTATGTCTGACTGTTACTCTTATTAAAATATCTGTTCAACGATACACAACACTATAGGATTTTATTACATAAAAAAGTCGCCCACACTTTACGAAATTATTAGTTTATCTCACGTTACACGGTGTATATTTCTCTTTTATTGTATGAATTTGTATGTAATGCATTTCTCGCCAGCGTGGCATAAGTGGGTAAACCTTTGTCTTCATTGTGTTATGCTTTTCGCAAACTGCCGAATACTAATTTTGTGGTACGGTACAATACAAGTGATAGGCGATTGGCGATTAGACTTATAGGGCACCAGCTGGACAGTATTTAATTAGCTAATAAGGACCAGTGATGAACAATGGGTGCTTTTAACCTTAATAAGGCAATGTTAACATACAGGACAGGATTAAACATGAGTCGTGAGCAGTAATACGTTTTTCTAACTCTATAAACAACTAACAATTAAATGCCCACAAGTTACTTAAAAATTGACAAGTTATTTATTTATTTTTTGCATTTTATTGGGTTTATGTTTTGTATTTTTTGGCTTTTGGATATCCAAAGGGATTTTTAAGACAAATTAATGGAATAATTTAAATTATCTCTTGAAATTGAAGTAATTAATAACGGAAATTTTGTCTTTTCGTGTAAAATTAAATGATATTTATTACATTTAACGTTGTAAATAACTTAAATAGCCGTTATCATTTCTGAAAAACACCTTAAAAATTAGAAAAAGCCACAAAAAATGCAAAAAAATATAAAAAAACGTGACTATTTCTAAGTAACTTGTGGGGCATTCAATTGTTAGTTGTTTGAGTTATAAAAACGTGTTACTGTTCACGACTTATGTTTCACCGTATATTTACCACCTCATTTTGAAACTTATTCTGTCACTGAATGTGTCAATGAAATTTAGGTGTGACTGATGTCATATTAAAGGACGGTTGTTGCAAAACAATTGCATACCTAAGTAAGAGTAACTCTTAGTTTCTGTAATAGTAACAGAGTCTTTAGTAAATAACCATTATTTATAGACGTCCAGGAAATTATATTGATTATGAAATAAAGGTCTACTACTATTATAAAATCGCCGGAAGATGAAGGCAGCGGGAGCTGATATTCGGGAACTTAATAAAGTTTCTGCACAGATTCAACTAAAATGCAGACAAGACCACAACACCTACCTGCGGAATATATGCACGGAAATTGAGGCACATGCAGACAGATATGAATCAAGAGACTTATATCACAAGATCCGCCTCATTACGAAAACGCTGCCGTCCAAAACCTGGGCTATCGAAGATCAAAATGGCCAAGTAGTTACTAAACTGGATAAAATTTCGGAAGTTTGGAGGCATTACTGTCAGTCCTTGTTTCAAGATCCTCAGTCGCGAAATTTCACACCCACGGAACCTGCGAGTGACATGTTCGAGCCGGATATTCTTGAGTCGGAAGTAAAAGCCGTTATTCAACACCTCAAGAATGGGAAAGCCACAGGGAAAGATGAGATCCCAATTGAGACCATACGTGCAATGGGAGAGCGTGGCGTCCATATGTTCCACACCATCTGCAACAAGATATGGCTCACAGGTAAATGGCCCACAGAGTGGGCTCATACGGTTTTCACTCCTCTTCATAAAAAGGGTTCCACGAAGAAGTGTAGCAACTTTCGACTCATTGCCTTGATAACACACGCAAGCAAAATAATGTTGCACATTATAAACGAGCGACTGAAGTCATATTTGTCCAGAGAAATTGCGCCAGAACAAGCCGGATTTGTGAAAGGAAAAGGTACCCGTGAACAAATTCTCATCGTCCGTCAAATCATTGAGAAAGCTCGGGAATTCAACAAGCCGACATACATATGCTTTGTTGATTTTTCCAAAGCGTTCGACTCAGTGAAATGGCCAATGTTGTGGAAAACACTAATAGACATGGGTACACCACAACACCTCGTACACCTGCTTAGGGAGCTCTACGAGGGAGGAACAGCTTCAGTGCGGACGGATGACCTTCTCTCAAAGAGTTTCCATCCAAGCGCCGGCGTACGACAGGGTTGCATAATATCGCCTTTACTATTTAATGTCTACACCGAACTTGTAATGCGAATCACTCTCGAAGACTGGACCGATGGTGTAACGATTGGTGGAGTAAAGATTACGAACTTGCGGTACGCAGATGATACCACCCTATTTGCCAGTAACGCTGATGATATGAAGGAATTGCTTCTCAAAATGGAGCGCGTAAGCCTTATGTTTGGATTAAAGATAAACCGATCAAAGACCAAGATTATGATCGTGGACCGTGTCAACAGCAACTGGCCCGAAGTGACACATATTGCGAACTGTGATGTGGTTCAAACCTACGTATACCTTGGGGCTTTAATCTCAAACAACGGCGGCTGCGTAGATGAAGTGAAGCGACGTATGGCCATTACCAGGACTGCGATGGAGAAGCTAAGGAAAGTATGGAGGAATCGCAACATTACCAAAGCCACCAAGGTCAGGCTCGTGCGAACGCTTGTATTCCCCATTTTTCTATACGCGGCAGAGACATGGACAGTGCGAGTGTTGGAAAAGGGAAAGATAGATGCTCTGGAAATGTGGTGCTGGAGAAAGCTGCTCGGCATATCATGGACAGACTTCCGTTCCAACGTATCCATACTCCAGGAACTCCGCATCACACGGCGCTTGTCGTCCATAGTACAGTCGCGCATATTGCAGTACTTTGGACATGTCTCTAGGCGAGATGGCGACTCCATAGAGCGACTGGTCGTGCAGGGTAAAGTGGAGGGAACCAGATCGCGCGGCAGATCACCTATGCGCTGGACTGACCAAGTCAAATCTGCAGTAGGAAGCCACGTAGCTGAATGCGCCAGACAGTCGGCCAACAGGGAGAGATGGCGGGAGATCGTGCGAAGAGCTGTGACCGCCTCTACCACCGACGTGGACGCCTCAACGTGACCACGACCGCTCTGCCAAGAGCGAAACGACAGAGAAGAAGAAGACTATTATACAAATGTCACAAAAATACTAAAGGGTCCGCCAAATAACATTTTTTTTTACAATGCTAAAAAAAAAAACTACTAAATATTTTCTCAATTTTTTTTTTTATTGAATGTACAATTCTTCCGGTTAATAATGGAAAATAATTTCATTCGAATGGCTGCCTCGGCTGGCCATGCAGTAGCCTACACGATCGGTCCAATTTTTAAGCACATTATCGATTGTGTGCAGCTGTATTTCACCAATGGCTTCACGAATATTGTCCTTTAAAGCGTCAATTGTCTCTGGCTTGTCGGCGTAACACTTATCTTTTACGGCACCCCACAAATAATAGTCCAACGGTGTCAAATCGCAGCTCCGAGGTGGCCAAACGACATCAGCTCTGCGGCTGATAATGCGATCTTCAAAAACAGGGCGCAAAACATCGAGTGTAGCTTCGGCTGTGTGGCACGTAGCGCCGTCCTGTTGAAACCAAATGTTGCCAATATCCTCCTCTTCAATTTTTGTGAACAAAAATTCACAAGATAACGAACATACGGAGCTGACGGTGCTTCTCTTCTTCCAAAATCCGTACGCAATTTTCGTACACATTCTGCAACATTACCATGATTTTCAAAGTAATGTCGCAATATTTCCCAGCGTTGTTCAAGCGTATACACAACCATATTCGTTCAGCGGAAGGATAAAACTAATTATCTGTCAAATCAGACATGAGCTAAGTGTTACCATTCGCGAAATACGCACTAGTTGAAAAAAAAAACGTTATTTGGCGGACCCTTTATTATAAATTAAATTAAAGCAATGTCATCGGTTCCTTAAAATTTAAATAATCCTTAACGCTATAAAAACATTTATCCCGCAGCCAATTTGTTAAAAATCGTTTAAATAATTCCCCCGCTGAATCGCTTCCCTCCCCACACTTGGACAACGACTAACTAGGAGAGTAAACCGCAGCAAATCCAGTTACTCGGAAGGCCTAGTGGGTGTTTTTAGGAACAAATTAACGTCATCATTTGATTACGACGTTTGTTCGCCAGTTAGGAATGTTCGCGTGATGTTTGCTTTGCTGGTTATTTTGTTTGAGAATTTATATTCGTAGTAATATTATAAATGTGAATTTTTTGAGGAGCAGGCCTAGCCAGGATGCCATTTGCAATCGTATACGACAAGCCGTATAAATATGTACAATCGACTACACAGCTGTGAATACAGACAAAGTGCCAGAAATATGTATACACACCTTTATGTCCAGGCAATAAAGTTCTGTTTACATATTTTTGGCACTTTGCCTGTGTTCACAGGTGTGTTGTTGATTGTACGTACAATGTGCCCATGAGGAAAGGGAAAAATCCAACAGCGGATTTCTGACCAAATTTGAAGTTAAAAATTTCATTTATAGTTTTCTGGATTCAGTCTATTAAGAGATAAAACCCACCCACCTCACTTCTGAGCCATGTCTATAAGCTGTTTTCAAGAGTCATTACGAATCGTCTTGCACGCAGGCTTGATGACTTCCAGCCTCCCGAACAAGCCGGTTTCCGAAGAGGCTTTAGTACCGTAGACCACATCCATACGCTTCGCCAGGTTATACAGAAGACCGAAGAATATAACCTGCCCCTCTGTTTAGCGTTTGTGGACTACGAGAAAGCCTTCGATTCGATCGAAACATGGGCAGTACTACAGTCTCTCCAACGGTGCCAAGTCGACTACCGCTATATCGAGGTGTTGAAGTGTTTGTACGAGAGCGCCACAATGTCAGTCCGACTCCAAGACCAGAGCTCGAAGCCTATTCTGCTGCAGCGGGGAATTAGGCAAGGAGATGTCATCTCCCCTAAGCTGTTTACCGCTGCACTGGAGGATGTCTTTAAGACTCTGGACTGGAGAAGGCTGGGTATCAACATAAACGGCGAGTACCTCACTCACCTTCGATTCGCTGATGATATAGTAGTCTTGGCTGAGACCTTGGAGGACTTAAGTACTATGCTCGTTGACCTCAGTAAAGCCTCCGAGCGAGTTGGTCTTAGGATGAACATGGATAAGACGAAAATTATGTCGAATTCCCATGTAGCACCAACTCCCGTAATAATCGGAGACTTTACACTCGAAGTTGTAGACGAATATATATACCTAGGGCAAACTATTCAGTTAGGTAGGTCCAACTTCGAGAAAGAGGTCAATCGTCGAATCCGACTCGGTTGGGCAGCGTTCGGGATGCTACGACACATATTTTCGTCCAATATTCCGCAGTGTTTGAAGACGAAAGTCTTTAATCAGTGTGTGTTGCCAGTGATGACATACGGTACTGAAACGTGGCCGCTTACAATGGATCTCATAAGAAGGCTCAAAGTCACCCAAAGGGCAATGGAGAGGGCTATGCTAGGAGTCTCTCTGCGTGATCGGATTAAAAATGAGACCATCCGCAGCAGAACCAAAGTAACCGAAATAGCTCTCCGAATCGCTAAACAGAAGTGGCAGTGGGCGGGGCACATTGCGCGTAGAACCAATGGCCGTTGGGGCGGGAAGGTTCTTGAGTGGCGGCCACGTACCGGAAGGCGTAGCGTGGGTAGGCCCCCCCCAAGGTGGACCGATGACCTGGTGAAGGTCGCAGGAGTCCGCTGGATGCGGGTGGCGCAGGACCGGTCATTGTGGCAATCTTTGGGGGAGGCCTATGTTCAGCAGTGGACGTCTTTCGGCTGATATGATGATGATGATGATGATGAAGAGATAAAATTTGTTTTTTTTTAAACCGTTTTAGACCGTTACGCTATGATAAACGCATTTTAGGAAACGATTTTGTCACCATGTTGTCTTAGTCTTGTCACATTTAATTGACAGACATCAAATGAACAAATATATCTTTATACCGAGCAAATGTAAAAAAAAAACTTTAAAGTGCATTTTTTGCGATTGTTTGATTAATAAAATCCTTTTTTTTGTGATATAGGCATTCAAAACTTAAAAAAAAATAAAAAAAACATTTTTTTTGAAGATTTAACCAAAACTCATTTAACTTTTTTTGTTTCTTTTCGCAGGAATATGCTGTTAGAATTTTTCCCTTTCCTCGTGGGCACCTTGTATATGAGAATGACAGATTTTAACGAAAAGTCACGTGACCATTTCCATACATTATGGTCACGTGACTTATCGCTTATCGTATACGATTGCAGAATGGCATCGTGATTAGTTGGTAATGTTGGTATACTCTGTCTTACAATAGCCGTCAGTAGAAATTGGAGGTAAGTAATGCAAAAACGTAGGCGCGAAGAGTTGGCCCCCATAGAAAATTGTGTAGGTATAGTTCGGGAAATATTATTTGATCGACTGGTATCTCACTTATGACCTTTTGTTTTGGGAGAAACATTTACTAGATAATCAGAGCCCTTTTGGGTCATTGTCAGATTTAGGTTATCGTCTTTTCGGTGGACATACCTAAAGTTAAGGAATTCCTGTACTAATTTTGGGATAAAACAATTAACGGTACAACTAGGTTCCCCGGTCTATAGCCCTATGCAATTAAATCGTAACATAGATTTATAAGAGCTGTTAACTTTTGACCACCGAGTGGACAACTTTTGTTTTTCGGACTGACAATGACCCTTTTCTATCAATCAATCAATCAATCAAATTTTATTGATAAAATACAATCATTTTACAATCATTTAACCGTTCTATTGTCAATGACGCAAAACAAAAGGTCGTAAGTAAGATAACAGTCGGTCAAATAACATTTCCCGAACTTTATTTGCCAACAGTTTTTACGGAGAGAGTTTGTTGGACAGAGTATGTCGTGCCTCTGTCTGCGAAGCTGGTGGTTCCGGGTTTGAATCCCGAATATTTGTGTAAAATATTGGAATGGGGCAGCCTTTTTCCATACAAACGTAAGGTAAGGTGGGGTAAGATGAAAAGGGTTTTTTAAAAGGGGTAAGACAGAAAATCGTCCTTCTGGCACAGTATTAACGACGACTTTCTGTCTTACCCCCTCAAAAAAACCTTTTCATCTTACCCCACCTTACCTTATTCCCTTATTTTTGCTTTTCCCGCATTTTGTTGAGAAGTATACAAGGTGCCCATGAGGAAACGGAATAATTTTAATCACGCATTTCTGAGTCCAAAAGAAAGAAAATAAGTATATACAAATGAAGAAATTAAAGCACAAATATTTTTATTGTCTTTCTTTTACAATTTATGAATGTATTTTTGTATAAAAAGTAAAAGTTTTTCATAAAATTAGCACTTAAAATTAGTTATAAGATTTTTTTTGTAAAAAACACTATTTTGATAGGTTTTATTTCTCACTTTTTGACATCTATCAATGAGAATGGGGTCAAACTTAAAATCATGTTACGAGTCTTTCCGGTGGACAATTTAAAAGTTAAGGGCTATGAGAGTTAATTTTCTTATTAAACCCTTATTGTCATTTAAAGGCACTCCTTTCCTATTGAATTGTATGATAAAAATCACGACTACACTCCTACCAGTTGCTTACTACTGGCCACAGGAAAGAGGGGCTCTACAGTTCAGCTGAACAAGCACTTTTTCTTTCCTGTGGTCGATAGTTAACAGCCTGTGGACAGGTAGTAATGATTTTTATCATACAAAGCAATGGAAAAGGAGGACGTCTTAATGAAGATTAGGCTTTGCTTGGAAAGACTCCGAACATGGCTTTGCGTTTGACCCAATATAGTGAGACTATTCTCCATAATGGCATCAACGCCATTAAAAAAGCCTTTTGTACTGAGTAACAATAACAATTTTTTTTTCAATTGGATTGGTAATAATAACTCTGAAACTAGGCGAAATCCAAAAAAGTACATATGACATTTTAGTCTTAAAATATGATCAGGAATATGTTGTTTAAAATTTTCTCCTTCCTCATGGGCACCGTGTATAATTGTGAGTTCGAAGGAGGCGGTTGGCCTTAGAAGTGTTTTTAGAAGGGCTCGAGCTACATTTCCGAGCGTCTTAAATACTTCTTTGATACGTTTTGAGAGGTCCTTTTCCGAGTAATTTAGGTAAAGTCGGCCAACACCAATATACACTCACATGCTTCGATTTTTGAGACCGACTCTATTGATAAGTAAAATCAGGGACTGGAACCGTTATTTTCTTCATACAAAAAGAACGGATAACATGTCCACAGCTGGACATGGGCCTCTCCTATTACACCTACACATACCCCTACCTATAGGTACTTTACATACGCTAAAGGCTGTTTGGAAGAGATCGCTTTTAGCAATAAGACCGTTGTCTAGCCCTAGTTAAGTTGCTACTTTCTCTGTATTTGTTTTCATTTATTGAGATGTGCAATAAAGATTATTTATATAGTATGGACCGATGACCTGGTGAAGGTCGCAGGACTAGGTATGCGGGTGGCGCAGGACCGGTCATTGTGGCAATCTTTGGGGGAGGCCTATGTTCAGCAGTGGACGTCTTTCGGCTGATATGATGATGATGATGATATAGTATATTATTCATAAATATCTCCTAAAGCTAAGTATAACTTATTGGCTGTCGTCTAAGAGGGTACAAAATCACTTAATGTTAAAAATAATGATTCCATCATTCTGCCCACGTAAGCATAAACGCAATAACTAGTTTTGGAGTGTCAATCAATTGTTTACTTTATTCAACTGAATTATGTTTTGGTATTAATTAACATTTTAAAACTAGTTACTGCGTTTATGCTTACGGAGGCAGCTTTTTGATGGCAACTCTTTCTAATAATAGTAACAATCTATGAATAAAAATTACCTTAGAGTGTAGATCATAAGGTTCAATATTATTATTATGCGTAATTGCGCATAATAGTGATCAAATGCCACTGGAAACATTTCCGTGTGACATAGTGACACATATTGCGTGCACAGAAATCCTTCAAAGACACGTCTCCTTGAATCACCAATATTTACTGCGATTATATTCCATTTAAATGCTTTTTATCAAAGGTGAAACTCGCGTTACATTTTACTTTATAAGACTCTTATTTCACTGCGACTTTGATATAGAAAGTGAACTTTATTAGCAGGGCAGTATGATTGCTTCTTTAATAGTGTCATTTAATAACATGAGCAGTTCATAAAATACTGATTGGCGTGTTAGTAACAATTTGTGAATAAATGTGACCTTAAGGTGTAGAATATACGGTTCAATTTATACGTAAATTTATCGTGACTATAATTCTCGTGACAATATCGTTTATTGCTTTCATCGCACCATACATAACTATGATTATAAAATATTAGAATAATCTGTTACATTTGTTAGAAGCTTTCTAGATTATGGCCTACCGTAGATATCTTGACCACTCGAATTTCGACGTAATTGGAGTGTTAAGGTTGTTGCTTCGATTTTTAGGGTTCCGTAGCAAAAACGGAACCCTTATAGATTTGTCATGTCCGTCTGTCCGTCTGTCCGTCTGTCACAGTCGATTTACTTGGAAACTATAAATGCTACAGTAACGAAATTTGGTACGAATATGTGTTGTATGAACCGCTACAGGATTATAATACTAAATTGTAAAAAACCATTGGGGTGGGGGCGCTCCATACATGTAACTGAGGGATAGAATTTTTTTTTATTGTATATAAGCGTGTGGGGTATTAATAGAAAGGTCTTTGAAAATGATATGAAGGTTTATAAATCTCATTTTTATTTAAGCAAATCGTTTTCGAGATATCACCTCTCAAAGTCTGAAAAATGTGTGAAACCTCTCTATTTTTTAAACTACGCGATATAAAATTCAAAAAAAAAATTTTGGTTTGATTCAATTATCTCCTACAGTTTTTGAGTTAGGTTGAATTAACTGTATTTTTTTAATAATAAATTGATAATGGTACGGAACCCTTCGCGCGAGTCCGACTCGCACTTGGCCGGTTTTTTCTATTTACGATTATAAGACTTGCGACATACTAATGCGATTCAGTTTAGGTTCATGGAAAGGAACAGGGGGGCAGTTTAGGCCGAGAATGTGATACTGATAGGCTAGCACAATCCTACACGTTCGTCACGTAGACAACGTAGTAGAGATTAAATGTAGATACATCACCTCTCTATACGATAAGGGATTGTCTCTTAGAACACGTACAAAACATGTATATAGAAGTACGGTTCATTAGAATAAGGAGAGATTATACTGGCAATTACAATGGTGTAAACCTATCATAGTGTTTTCATATGTCACTCCCCCTCCTTGAAACTGTGCCTATTTCCAGAGAAAGGGACAAGGCTATACGAGTCGATCGTGGTTTATTCCTTCTATCGAAATTTCGAGAATGTGTCTCTGTTACTCTTATGACACCTTCGTTGGAGTGAACGTGAGGGCCAGGTCCTGTGGAGTACTTACCCTGGACAGCCCCAGCCCAGCATAGCCAGAACAGCGCCCACTTGGCCGTCCTGAAGCGCTGCAGCCACCCTGGTCGCAGGGCGCCCCAGCCGCAGCGCAGCTCGGGCTCCGCCCCCGTCTGCTCGGGCTCCGGGTCTGTGCGCTGCGGACAGTACTTACCCTGGACAGCACCAGCCCAGAATAACCAGAACAGTAGCCACTTGGCAGTCCTTAAACGCTCCAGCCATTGGTGGCAAAGCTCCAGCCTCCAGTTTGCTCGGGCTCCAGAGGAGCTACCTGGATCTATACCAATGTGATTCAGTTTTGGATCTAATATGAATCACGATGTGTTAGTTCCATAGAATGTCCATAATTGACAAGCAGAAACCTAAATTAATCTCATTTAAAGTCCATTCATCCTTAGTTGTCTTATCTAGATACATTTTCTGTTGTAAACTGTCCTATTTGCCTATACCAAAATACCTGAGTCCGTATTTGTGCAGTCCGTCCGTAGTGATTAGTGAATTGCTTAATTTTTAATCACAGAAACAGCAGTTTACAACAGAAAACGTGTACATTTAGGTTAGAAATCCACAAATTTCGAGGATGTGTCTCTGTCACTCTTATGACACCTTCGTTGGAGTGAACGTGAGGGCCAGGTCCTGTGGAGTACTTACCCTGGACAGCGCCAGCCCAGCATAGCCAGAACAGCGCCCACTTGGCCGTCCTGAAGCGCTGCAGCCACCCTGGTCGCAGGGCGCCCCAGCCGCAGCGCAGCTCGGGCTCCGCCCCCGTCTGCTCGGGCTCCGGGTCTGTGCGCTGCGGACAGTACTTACCCTGGACAGCACCAGCCCAGCATAACCAGAACAGCGCCACTCAGTCCATAAGCGCTCCAGCCATTGGTGGCAAAGCTCCAGCCGCCAGTTTGCTCGGGCTCCAGAGGAGCTACCTGGATCTATACTAATGCGATTCAGTTTAGGACCAAATATGAATCACGATGTGTCAGTTCCATAAAATGTCAAGAACTGACAAGCAGAACCCTAAATTAATCTCATTTAGTAGCTCATTAGTAGCCTCCGAGCAGGGCCGCTGGGACCACGAACTTCCAAATCCACAAACGAGGATGTGTCTCTGTCACTCTTATGACACTTTCGTTGGAGTGAACGTGAGGGCTAGTTGTTATTCACTAAGGAAACCGCCTTGCTAACAGCGCTGTGTCAGCGCTGCGGCAGCGTCGAGCCTAAAAATGGTATTCACTAATGCACTTTAAACGACACTAGCGCTCGGCGATGAATTCGGCGTGAGCTGGAACTACACTGCGTCGAGAGTTACCGCCTACAGTTCGACGACGAGCTGTTCTATGTTAGTGAATACAGTTTTTTGCAGCGCTGCGCTCTACGTCGAAGTGAAGGCTGTCTCGTCGTCGAGCTCGTTGACGAACGCAGCGTCGAATGTGTGAATAAGAGAATAGCATAGCAAATCCTGAGGAGTACTTACCCTGGACAGCACCAGCCCAGCATAGCCAGAACAGCGCCCACTTGGCCGTCCTGAAGCGCTGCAGCCACCCTGGTCGCAGGGCGCCCCAGCCGCAGCGCAGCTCGGGCTCCGCCCCCGTCTGCTCGGGCTCCGGGTCTGTGCGCTGCGGACAGTACTTACCCTGAACAGCACCAGCCCAGCATAGCCAGAACAGCGCCACTCAGCAGTCCATTAGCGCTCTAGAAATTGGTGGCAAAGCTCCAGCCTCCACTTTGCTCGGGCTCCAGAGGAGCTACCTGGATCAATACTAATGCAATTCAGTTTAGGACCTAATATGATTCGCGATGTGTCAGTTCCAGTAGAATGTCAAGAACTGACAAGCAGAACCCTAAATTAATCTCATTTAAAGTGCATTAATCCTTAGTTGTTTTATCTAGTAAACAACTTTCTAACCTACAAGTACACGTTTTTTGTTGTAAACTGCCATATTTGCCATTTTTAAAATACCTGAGTCCGTATTTGTGCTGTCCGTCCGTAGTGATTAGTGAATTGCTTAATTTTTAATCAAGGAAACAGCAGTTTACAACAGAAAACGTGTACTTTCAGATTAGAAACTTGTTTACAAGATAAGACAACTAAGGATGAATGGACCATAGTAGATCATTGGTAGCCTCCACGCAGGGCCGCTGGGACCAAGAACTTCGAAATCCACAAACGAGGTTGTCTCTGTCACTCTTATGACACCTTCGTTGGACTAAACGTGAGGGCCAGGTCCTGTGGAGTACTTACCCTGGACAGCCCCAGCCCAGCATAGCCAGAACAGCGCCCACTTGGCCGTCCTGAAGCGCTGCAGCCACCCTGGTCGCAGGGCGCCCCAGCCGCAGCGCAGCTCGGGCTCCGCCCCCGTCTGCTCGGGCTCCGGGTCTGTGCGCTGCGGAAAGTGCTTACCCTGAACAGCACCAGCCCAGCATAACCAGAACAGCGCTACTCAGCAGTCCATAAGCGCTCCAGAAATTGGTGACAAAGCTCCAGCCTCCAGTTTGCTCGGGCTCCAGAAGAGCTACCTGGATCTATACCAATGTGATTCAGTTTAGGACCTAATATGAATCACGATGTGTCAGTTCCATAGAATGTCAAGAACTGACAAGCAGAACCCTAAATTCATCTCATTTAAAGTCCATTCATCCTTAGTTGTCTTATCTAGTAAACACCTTTCTAACCTACAAGTACACGTTTTCTGTTGTAAACTGCCATATTTGCCAATACCAAAATACCTGAGTCCGTATTTGTGCAGTCCGTCCGTAGTGATTAGTGAATTGCTTAATTTTGAATCAAGGAAACAGGAGTTTACAACAGAAAACGTGTACTTTTAGGTTAGAAAGTTGTGACAATTAAGGATGAATGGACCATAGTAGATCATTGGTAGTCTCCCAGCAGGGCCACTGGGACCACGGACTTCGAAATCCACAAACGAGGGTATCTCTGTTACTCTTATGACACCTTCGTTGGAGTGAACGTGAGGGGCAGGTCCTGTGGAGTACTTACCCTGGACAGCCCCAGCCCAGCATAGCCAGAACAGCGCCCACTTGGCCGTCCTGAAGCGCTGCAGCCACCCTGGTCGCAGGGCGCCCCAGCCGCAGCGCAGCTCGGGCTCCGCCCCCGTCTGCTCGGGCTCCGGGTCTGTGCGCTGCGGACTGTACTTACCCTGGACAGCCCCAGCCCAGAATAACCAGAACAGTAGCCACTTGGCAGTCCTTAAACGCTCCAGCCATTGGTGGCAAAGCTCCAGCCTCCAGTTTGCTCGGGCTCCAGAGGAGCTACCGGGATCTATACTAATGCGATTCAGTTTTGGATCTAATATGAATCACGATGTGTCAGTTCCATAGAATGTCAAGAAATGACAAGCAGAACCCTAAATTAATCTCATTTAGTAGATCATCAAGAAAAACAAACTTCAGTATTTCGGGCATATCATGCGGGGCCCCAAGTACGAGATCCTCCGGCTAATATTTCAAGGGAAGATTCGTGGGGGTAGGAACGCCGGTCAAAGAAGGCACTCTTGGTTGAGAAATCTTCGTGACTGGTTCAGTTCTAGCACTCGTGGATTGTTCCGTAATGCAGTCAACAAAGTTAAAATAGCCATGATGTTGTCCAACCTTCGTTAGAAGAGGAACCAGAAGAAGAAAAAGTAGATCATTGGTAGACCACGGACTTCGAAATCCACAAACGAAGTTGTGTCGCTGTCACTCTTATGACACCTTCGTTGGAGTGAACGTGAGGGCCAGGTCCTGTGGAGTACTTACCCTGGACAGCACCAGCCCAGCATAGCCAGAACAGTGCCCACTTGGCCGTCCTGAAGCGCTGCAGCCACCCTGGTCGCAGGGCGCCCCAGCCGCAGCGCAGCTCGGGCTCCGCCCCCGTCTGCTCGGGCTCCGGGTCTGTGCGCTGCGGACAGTACTTACCCTGGACAGCACCAGCCCAGCATAGCCAGAACAGCGCCCACTTGGCCGTCCTGAAGCGCTGCAGCCACCCTGGTCGCAGGGCGCCCCAGCCGCAGCGCAGCTCGGGCTCCGCCCCCGTCTGCTCGGGCTCCGGGTCTGTGCGCTGCGGACAGTACTTACCCTGGACAGCCCCAGCCCAGCATAGCCAGAACAGCGCCACTCAGCAGTCCATAAGCGCTCCAGCCATTGGTGGCAAAGCTCCAGCCTCCAGTTTGCTCGGGCTCCAGAGGAGCTACCTGGATCTATACCAATGTGATTCAGTTTAGGACCTAATATGAATCACGATGTGTCAGTTCCATAGAATGTCAAGAACTGACAAGCAGAACCCTAAATTAATCTCATTTAGTAGATCATCAAGAAAAACAAACTTCAGTATTTCGGGCATATCATGCGGGGCCCCAAGTACGAGATCCTCCGGCTAATACTTCAAGGGAAGATTCGTGGGGGTATGAGCGCCGGTCAAAGGAGGCACTCTTGGTTGAGAAATCTTCGTGACTGGTTAAGTTCTAGCACTCGTGGATTGTTCCGTAATGCAGTCAACAAAGTTAAAATAGCCATGATGTTGTCCAACCTTCGTTAGAAGAGGAACCAGAAGAAGAAGTAGATCATTGGTAGACTCCCAACAGGGCCGCTGGGACCACGGACTTCGTAATCCACAAACGAGGTTGTGTCTCTGTCACTCTTATGACACCTTCGTTGGACTAAACGTGAGGGCCAGGTCCTGTGGAGTACATACCCTGGACAGCGCCAGCCCAGCATAGCCAGAACAGCGCCCACTTGGCCGTCCTGAAGCGCTGCAGCCACCCTGGTCGCAGGGCGCCCCAGCCGCAGCGCAGCTCGGGCTCCGCCCCCGTCTGCTCGGGCTCCGGGTCTGTGCGCTGCGGACAGTACTTACCCTGGACAGCACCAGCCCAGCATAGCCACAACAGCACCACTCAGTCCATAAGCGCTCCAGCCATTGGTGGCAAAGCTCCAGCCTCCAGTTTGCTCGGGCTCCAGAAGAGCTACCGGGATCTATACTAATGCGATTCAGTTAAGGACCTAATATGTCAGTTCCACAGAATGTCAAGAACTGACAAGCAGAACCCTAAATTAATCTCATTTAGTAGCTCATTGGTAGCCTGCCAGCAGGGCCGCTGGGACCACGAACTTCAAAATCCACAAACGAGATTGTCTCTGTTACTCTTATGACACCTTCGTTGGAGTGAACGTGAGGGCCAGGTCCTGTGGAGTACTTACCCTGGACAGCCCCAGCCCAGCATAGCCAGAACAGCGCCCACTTGGCCGTCCTGAAGCGCTGCAGCCACCCTGGTCGCAGGGCGCCCCAGCCGCAGCGCAGCTCGGGCTCCGCCCCCGTGTGCTCGGGCTCCGGGTCTGTGCGCTGCGGACAGTACTTACCCTGGACAGCACCAGCCCAGCATAGCCTGAACAGCGCCACTCAGCAGTCCTTAAGCGCTCCAGAAATTGGTGGCAAAGCTCCAGCCTCCAGTTTGTTCGGGCTCCAGAGGAGCTGCTGGGATCTACATAGTATACCAATGCTATTCATATTTTAAAGACAAACGGGTCTTAATCGCGTAAACTTACGTTTAATTATATCCTGACGTTTCGGGCATGACGTTACACCCGTGGTCGCAGGCAAACTGGCGAGAGAATGTATCAAAACTATTCAGTTTAGGACCTGATATGAATCACGATGTGTCAGTTCCATAGAATGTCAAGAACTGACAAGCAGAACCCTAAATCTCATTTAGTAGCTCATTGGTAGCCTCCTAGCAGAGCCGCTGGGACCACGAACTTCTAAATCCACAAACGAGGGTGTCTCTGTTACTCTTATGACACCTTCGTTGAAGTAAACGTGAGGGCCAGGTCCTGTGGAGTACTTACCCTGGACAGCCCCAGCCCAGCATAGCCAGAAGAGCGCCACTCAGCAGTCCATAAGCGCTCCAGAAATTGGTGGCAAAGCTCCAGCCTCCAGTTTGCTCGGGCTCCAGAGGAGCTACCGGGATCTATACTAATGCGATTCAGTTAAGGACCTAATATGTCAGTTCTATAGAATGTCAAGAACTGACAAGCAGAACCCTAAATTAATCTCATTTAGTAGCTCATTGGTACCCTCCCAGCAGGGCCGCTGGGACCACGGACTTCGAAATCCACAACCGAAGATGTGTCTCTCTCACTCTTATGACACTTTCGTTGGAGTGAACGTGAGGGCTAGTTGTTATTCACTAAGGAAACCGACTTGCTAACAGCGCTGTGTCAGCGCTGCGGCAGCGTCGAGCCTAAAAATGGTATTAACTAATGCACTTTAAACGACACTAGCGCTCGGCGACGAATGCGGCGTGATTTGGAACTACACTGCGTCGAGAGTTACCGCCTACAGTTCGACGACGAGCTGTTCTATGTTAGTGAATACCGTTTTTTGCAGCACTGCGCTCTACGTCGAAGTGAAGGCTGTCTCGTCGTCGAGCTCGTTGACGAACGCAGCGTCGAATGTGTGAATAAGAGAATAGCATAGCAGGTCCTGTGGAGTACTTACCCTGAACAGCCCCAGCCCAGCATAGCCAGAACAGCGCCCACTTGGCCGTCCTGAAGCGCTGCAGCCACCCTGGTCGCAGGGCGCCCCAGCCGCAGCGCAGCTCGGGCTCCGCCCCCGTCTGCTCGGGCTCCGGGTCTGTGCGCTGCGGACAGTACTTACCCTGAACAGCACCAGCCCAGAATAGCCACAACAGCGCCACTCAGCAGTCCATAAGCGCTCCAGCCATTGGTGGCAAAGCTCCAGCCTCCAGTTTGCTCGGGCTCCAGAGGAGCTACCTGGATCTATACTAATGCGATTCAGTTAAGGACCTAATATGTCAGTTCCATAGAATGTCAAGAACTGACAAGCAGAACCCTAAATTAATCTCATTTAGTAGCTCATCGGTAGACTCCCAGCAGGGCCGCTGGGACCATGGACTTCGAAATCCACAAACGAGGGTATCTCTGTTACTCTTATGACACCTTCGTTGGAGTGAACGTGAGGGCCAGGTCCTGTGGAGTACTTACCCTGGACAGCACCAGCCCAGCATAGCCAGAACAGCGCCCACTTGGCCGTCCTGAAGCGCTGCAGCCACCCTGGTCGCAGGGCGCCCCAGCCGCAGCGCAGCTCGGGCTCCGCCCCCGTCTGCTCGGGCTCCGGGTCTGTGCGCTGTCAACAAATACGGAAAAATTAGTAAATTTAATTTTCATATTTTCTTCGGGTACCGCGATGGTTATTCATGAAATAAAACTATAGGTAGGTAGGTGAAAAAGTTAAGAATCCAGGGTGCTTAGCCAAGTCGCCAATCGCTAGCGCTGCATCGTCAATCGTAAACGAAAGGCAGCTAGCTGTCTTTGTCGCACTAATGTGCAAGAGTGACAGAGAGGGAAAACTACGATACGCTATCAAGCGCTAGCGATTGGCAACTTGGCTAAGCAACCTGTTGTATGTGGTTGTAATCTATGCATATAGGCATTTTTGTTTGTGTTCACATTTTAAACTGTATTGTCTATTTGAATAGATCGTTTTTAGGGTTCCGTATCCAAAATGGAACCCTTATAGTTTCGCCATGTCCGTCTCTCCGTCTGTCCGCAGCATAGCTCAGAGGCCGTTAATACTAGAAATCTGCAATTTGGTACAGATACCTGTATATCACAGAATTAGATTTGGATAGAAGAAACAAATTCATTCATTTGTATGGCGGCCGAGCGTGTCAGATTTTGGACTGAAGTTGTTACTTGCCTATGATTTTAAATATGTCTCAGGCCCTTGAGTATTCATATTTTTTTGTGTTGTTGCAATTAATATTACTTAAGGAGGCATTATTAATGTTTTTGTTCACTTCAACTTACAAAATTTGACGCCCGAAAGCTGCAAGCTGCGATTACAGATTGACAACTCAGTGGATTTCACTGAGTTCATTTGACACGCTAAGTAGATACGTTTGCTTGATCTTTCGTATATATGACATCTGTGCTATACATATTAATCATGACAACAAATTGGTACCATAAAAACTAGAAAACAATTTTATTTTCAGGTACCTCCCCAACTGGTGAAGTGGGATGGTGAGATGGGAGCTGGGGATGTTGTAATCCTAGTATGGGGTATCATTGAATAGGTCTCTTAAAAAGAATAAGGGTCTTAAAAGAAAGTTTTTTTCTAAAGTCAATATTTTCAGAGATAATCGCCCCAGAAGAAAAAAAATGTGTCCTATCCCCCTCTAACTTTTGATCCGTAGGTCCAAAAAATATGAAAAAAATGGATATAATATGATGATGATCATGGCTTATAGAATACTTTAAAATAAAACTATTTCGAACATACACTGATTGTGGCCCGACATGCTCTTGGCCGGTTTTTTTTAAACTAAGTAGTTTCTTCTTAGTGGCCAGGGCAAAAACATAAAAAAATTAAAACGCTGAATTAAAGTCTTAGTCTTAACACACTAAAGAGATCGTGCAGTACAGTAAATAATATACTTGTTACAAATTATCATTGGTCAATTTTAAAGGCAGCAAAAGTTACACTTGTATTGAAAAAACGAGAGCCTCCGGAAATCAGAGTGGCGCTTCATTACCAGAATAAATCTCTTCGTTACGTTTTTGACATTGTAGAATTCGTACTGTTTTTTTTACTATTTATGTAAAGTATGATAGGGATAGGAATGTAGGGCTTTTTGTGTAATAGCAATATTAAATACATATCAAACATCAAGTGTTAATAAACACACAATGAGCCTTACCGAAATTCAAACCTAAAATTCTAGACGCTTATCATTTACCGAACTCATAACCGCCTTTCATTCTCGGTTTAGTCAGAGATTATTTAGTTTAAGTAGATATATCAGCACCATACATTAAAATGCATCCACCTGAAATGTCGTCACTACTAGACGGCGCCACGGTTGTTCGTGAGCATGGCATACAGATGGCTCTGAAACAGTATATACACTACCTTTGTTGTTCATCCATTAGCACAGATGGCTCTGAAACAGTATACACTACCTTGCCACGAACGAAACGCATGATCACTTGTAACACATAGCATATTTTGCCGTACCACGATATAGGGAGGTTGGTAATGTGGTTCATGCGTTCGGCTGTGAAGCAGAGGTACCAGGTTCAAATCCTAACTCTACGCGCTGAAAATGTTCTTTTATTTCGTTTTTTTCAAACTTTGTTTTTTTATTTTTTTGTTGCGCATAATCTTTGATTTTGTAAAAACAGTGTTTTACAAGGTGCAAACGGGCGGATTTTTATTTTGTTGTCGTTTTATAAAATTTTCCATATATGGACTTTTATACATTTTTTCTAATCAGAATCACGAGCTCTTTCGTTTCGTTTTATAGTTATACAAAGTGATCATAGATCCGATAGATACATACGTATACATACAGGGTGTTACATACATAATTATACAGGGTGAAAATGAGTATACAGACGAACTTGAAGCGTGAAGAGTGTACCTAGTTATTCCTGACAGAGTTGAGTTATACTCGTTTCTGACTAATTCGCATACGTTGAATACAATTTTCGGGTCCATTATGAGATCCAAGATGGCAGCAACTTATTTTTGCAATTTTCATCATTATACTCGTAATTCGCATACGTTGAATACAATTTTCGGCTCCATTATGAGATCCAAGATGGCGGCAACTTATTTTTGCATTTTTTCATCATTTCGTTTCTGACTAATTCGCAT